>RJWT010046993.1:0-11364 GCA_004365215.1 Cuniculus paca | reverse complement strand
ATTGGACTTCAAGGACTCCAAAACTTTTACCTATTTGTTCCTCTGAGAACCAGACACCCTTATCTAATGACTGCCTTTGAAAAGGTCATTAGCTGCCTGTGCGTCACGTGGAACCATTTGCGTGATCCAGCCCCACCTCCCTCTGCGCTTGCTATTTCTCTGAATAACACGAAGAGTCAGTACTTTTTGTGGTGGATCTTCTGCACGGTGGGTACAGGATATGATCTACACAGAGACCCCAGTGGAGGGCTGAAAGCCCCCTTTACTTTCCACATCCTTCCACAACCCCTGAACACCAGGTCAGAAGAGATTCCTTAGCCAGAGTTTAGGAGAACAGTTTGGTCGAAAAGGCTGGCTGGGAAAATTTTTCTTACATCTGTAATGGTGACGAAGGTCCCCGTTTTCATTTGAATTACATGTTTACTTGGGTTGGCACAGAGACAGATCGAGGGAGATTATGGGGAATTCGATGCTTTCCTTCTGTGTTTCCTGAGCTACAGGGAGGACATGCTTACCACCGCATTGTTCTGATCATGACTTTCTGTCATTTCTTACTGCCTGTCTCTGTCTCTGTCTCTGTCTGTCTGTCTCTGTGTCTCTGTCTGTCTCTTTCCTTCTCTCCTTCTCTCCCTCTCTGTGTCTGTCTTATCACTGTCCCACTGCTATGGTCCAGAAAAGGCTGCTACAAAGTCTCCTCACAGGTGCACTTGCTTCCTCTCCTCTCTTCCAATGGATTCTGTACACAGCAGTCAGGATCGTAAGTCACTGAATGTCATGATATTTTATTGTTGAATGACCTTCACTGAGAGTCCATCAACTTCAGCATAAGACATCAAACTCCTTAGGGTGGGGAGAGAAGGCTTTTCCCTCCATTTGTCTTTCTTTGATAGATTTTACAATGTATATATAATGGATTAAATGATTCCAAAAAAGAAAAAAGAAAAAAAACCCAGGCAAATACTGATTATGAGATAGAAGTCCTGAAGAAGGCTAGACAGCAAACATGACAGGACAGAGCTGAGGAACGAGGTTTAACTTAATAGCGTTGAAGCCAGCGTAAATAAAGATGCCTGGGCACGAGCCGCAGCTGGTAAGCCCTGGAATATGGAAATACTTGCACACATTTGGAATGGCGTACCTACTATTGCAAATGCCTGAGAAACCATCCACTCTTGCTTCACTCAGAGAACTCCAAGGGCGTTTCTTTGATCTCAGTGTTGAATGTATTTCTTCCAGGAAGCATTTTCTGAGCGGCAAAACTTTAACGGTGCCTGACATTGTGAACACCTGTAAGTGAAGACTTCTGGGAATCTGAGGGAGGAGGATCACAAGCTTTAGTTCAGTTTGGGCAACTTGACAACTTAATGAGACTCTCATTACAAGAAAATTTTAAGAAGGGCAAGGGGTGTAGTTTTGTGAGAAGGCACTGGGTTCAGTCTTGATTACCAAAAAAAAAAAAAATAAAACCAAAAAACTTGTAATGGCACATATGCTTCTACCAAATGTATGAAATTATGATTTTATTCTAACTTTTGTCTCTCCCAGTGTGAGTTTTTGTCCTATTTACAGAGACCACACCTTTCTCACCATTGTATCACTATCATCTGACTAATGATGGATACATAGAAAAAGTTGTCATTGATTAAATCAGTGTATCAGCCAATAAAAGAGGTATGTGTGTTTGTGGTAATGAGCACTTGTAAATTTTGATTACAAGAGAAAAAGCAATAAATGGTGGAATAGGGAGAAAGGAACCATAACAGATTCTATTATGGGAGTCTCATACAGCTTTCATATTTTGCCTGATATATTGACTTGCCATTTATTACCTTTATTTACACAAAAATAGCATCTTGCCTACCTGGTAAGCCATCTGATTATTCTGAGAAAGAAAATAGGACCATTACCTTATGTTTTATGATAAAAGTATTAGTTTTCCTAATGTAACTTCATTCTCAGGATGTTCTAGGTCATGTTAGTGGTATCTTGTCTCTGTTCCAAGAAATTCCTATTATACAAATTTCTTACTGTAGCAGAAAGGGCCTTGTGGGGTGGGTAGAAGCAGTTCTTTTCAAAATTGCACTGTTTAAAGCTTCATTATAGAAAATAATTGTCCTCAGGAAATGCAGCTGAGCTAATTCAGCTGTCCTAGCATGGTCTTTTGACCTCAGATTTCATGCAATGGTTTGGAACTGTGTTGATTTTTAATTACAAGGCATAGAAACCATGTCGTAGATGTCGATGAGATTTGCCAAGGATTGAGTGAGGCAACAGAGTCCCAGATCTTCAACAGTAGTCTGTTCACAGCAGTTGGGCTCCAGTTTTCTATTGCAAGTTAACAATGCCTGCAAGTGGGCCAGGCCTGATTCTATATGTGATTTGTCCTCTCTGTCAGAATCCCTTTTCATAGCTCTCATCAGAGTTCGCTCAAGTTTGGAAATTTGTGTGAATTTTTCTTTGTTTTGTTTTGAAATGGCAGGAATTATGAAAGCAATTCAAAATCTTTCTGGTTATTTTCTCTTCTCCATCTTCAGTTTCCCTGACTTGCAATTTATCATTCTTGTTTGAGTCCAAGAACCTCTGTTGCATTCCAATATTTTTTTAAATGGATGATATCTATTATGGGAATCTCATACAGCTTTCATATTTTGCCTTACATATTGACTTGCCTTTTATTACCTTTATTTATACCAAAATAGCTTCTTGTCTACCTGGTAAGCTGTCTGATTATTCTGAGAAAGGAAATATGACCACTACCTTATGTTTCACCATAAAAGCAAGAGATGGAAATGACCTTTCAGGTCATTCTATCCTCTTGGCAAGTCACAAACAGTCCCCAGAGAAATGATGCACTAAATATGTCATAGTTTCTTACATTATGATGAATTAGAATGTCTCAAACACTAGACGGAAGAAACTTTCTAAAAGATTCTGATGGAGCATATTCTACACATAGTAGTTTACAAATATATGTGCAAAGGTAAAAAAGGCAAACCAGAAAAAAAATGTGAGTTTGATGAAATTTTAATAAGGTGGCTATAGTGTAGTGTTAGTTTCTTAAAGTAAATTTTAGTGTGATAGACTTCTTTAGCCTTCTTTTGCTTACATTTATTTTTCTTCATAAAATATATTTAGACTGAGCTAGTGACAGATTTCTCTATGGGTTAGTTCTTTGAAAAATAATTCCAACAGTGCTACAAAAGAACTCCTGAATGGTGATTCCCTCAGAATATTTCAACTGTGAGAACTACAGATTTATCTACTTTCCTGATTTTTAAAAATCCTTTCTTCTTGGCAAATATAAACAAAACATTTAATAATTAAAATTAAAATAGAAATAAAGGATATATGGTATGACAAAGAAGTTTTTCATAAAGTAAAATGAGCAATGTGAAATGAGGCTCATTCTTTTACATGAAGAATAAATATTTGGGGTAGGACAGTGTCTTTCTTTTAGAACGAGAAGCAGAGGAAGCATGTTGTTTTCAGGCACTTTAAAGGAAAAATACCACTTTTGGCTTTGTTATCTAAATATTTAGTAAAAAAAAGATTTTCACTAAATGAATTTACCAGGTGATATTTAATAATGAAAATAGTACTTTTTCACCATTTTTGTATACAATTTATTTCAATTCAGTAAGTTAGATTACATAAATTTGCCATTTTGCATAATTTGTGATATAAATCCTATATTGTTTTGCTGGTGGCTGAGGGTGCCTATGGTAATGCAAAGGACAATTTTGAATGGAATTAGAAAGGAGTAAAGGAAGACACAAAATATTGGATTCTAATTCTCTAGTTTTGACATATTGGAGATTCTTGGTCCAGTCAGGAAGTACGAAAATAATTTTCTAACATATGGCATATTGCATTATTATTTAATTGAGAGGATTTATGTAATGTCTCTTTAACTGAATGCAATGGGATCTGAAAGACAAGACAAAAGAGAACTCTCTATGAGAGACCATATTAAAAACCACATTCATAGCAGAATAAATGTTTCATAATATCAATTATAATGTGGCCATGTTAATTCTTATCCATTGGACAAGAATGGAAACAACTAGAATTTTACATTAATTTTATTTTAAGAGGTCTTATTTCAAAATTGCAAGATTAAGAAATCAAAAGAGAAATTTATGTCTATCACTAGTTCTACTCGGTACTAGTAGGTAATGCATATTTACTAAAATTTATTTCTGGCATATGAAAAGTATATTTAATCAGAATTATGATGGACTAATTTTACAGCTTGTATTGTTTTCCATTATGGGCATGTAAGTTGTTTTGGATGTGATAGAAACCTACTATCATATCAGTAATTTTCTGCTACAAAAGAATAAATTATTGTGTCTTCAATAGTGTATCAGTTTTGTTTTCCTTCCCCATCCTGTTTTAGAAATATTACTTAAGGTTTTCCTAGCAGTTAACTTTTATCATGTAAAACTAACCTTTCTTTCTCAATATACATATGTTTGATTGAAAAATTACCATATTTAAACATACACTGAGTATAGATTCTAAAGGATGTCCTTGTAGGCATCTTTATTTCATTTTTTTCTTTTTCCTTCTTTACAATATTTCAATATAGTAAAGTCTATGGCACATTTTGATTTGTAACACAATTTCCTCTGTGCTTTGGCTGTTAGATAATTAATAAAATCTGGAAAACACTAAGTATTTGTTGAGTAATTTGTAACAGAAGTCCTTAATTAGACTCTCTATATATTATCTCTCCCTTTTTATTTTTTTCAACTACTGGGAATTGAACCTAGGGCTTTTGCATTGAGCTATCTCCCTAGTCCTTTTTTACTTTCTATTCTGAGACAGTGCATATACCTCTCTCTCTCAATTGCAAGAGTGCTACAAAACTTGTGGCCGCCTTTAGTTTGCTGTAATTTCTATCTGCAAATTTTCTCCTATAGCCGTTATTCCTCAGAAAATGATTCCTCCAGTCACCTTGGTCAAAAACACTGGTGCTATCCTTTGTTCCTCTTTTCTCCTTCATGGATCCGCTCAGAATCACCCATCAGCTATCTTTATAAACATACCCGCAAGCTGGCCGCTAGTTACTACTCCACTGCAAATAGCCGACTACAAGATATCAGCAATGGTGGCTTGAGAATAAGGAATTCTCTGGACTATTAATGTTAATAAGAAAAGAACAATTTGCTGCAACACTGTTAATAGGTCTATGCCATCAGAGGAGGTAGATTTGGGACTAAAATCTTGAAAAGAAGAATTTAACACATTTATTAAAATTTAATGCATCAAATTTAAAATAGCAAAAGTAACAAATGCATATGGTTAACATTTTATAGTGTTTAAATGTGTTTCAGAGTCCATTTACTATTCTATTTTTTGTGTTCTACTTCGTTGACAAACTGAACAATTTATTCTTAAAATTTTCATTTGGTTTGCTGCAAATACGTCTGTTTTGCCTTTGTGTCAATATATTACTTCATATATAATGCTTTAATTATGAAAAGAAACGACACCAATGTATTCCTGGGTTTATAAGGTTTTCATGTTTCGTTTTGTGTTTTCCTGAAAAGCTATGCATCTCTGAACATAAAAGTAATTTTCAAAACAACTTCAAAGATCAGTAGGTCTGCCTATCCTTGTGGGATGTGTTCTTATTTAATGTGGATTGCAATCAGGACAATTAAAAAAGCCTATTTTTCTTTGTTCTTTGGAGATTCAATAATGAGAGAGACATAACTAGGTTCAGGTGTTGTAGCTAGAGAGGCAGATCATTGTGGGCTGCTAACAATTGCTGTACTATCCTTTTCCACAATAATTATAATTTAATTATTATTGTTTTTCTCCCCCAAAATAGAGTCTCACTTACACAGCTTAAGTGGTGCTGTGATCAAATTATTTCTTAGATTAGATCTAAATTAGGAAAGCTGCCAGGTGTTTTCATCAAGGTTTATAGTAATTTATTAAACATCATTTGCAGGTGTTGAAAATTTTAATGTATCTAGCATAAACTTAACTATCCAGCACCTTGCTAATGAATAAGATAGATGTTTATAACCAACAGGTAGAGAAAATGTATGAATATTCCTACATATTTATATTGTTTGGAGAAATAACATTATATGGAGCTTAATTTAAAAAGTTTCTCACCCAAAACGCAATGTTGATTTGAAGTTATCAGGGTAATTTAATAGCACTGTTATGATATGGTATGGAAGTGTGGTTTATCATGACCTTGTAATTTCCTTTAATAGGGGAAGAGTGACCACAGCAGGTGTGGAGAATGTTTATGTCCTGTGTTTGATGTTGGAGTATTAGGATGCCTCTCTTTTCCAAGCTTGGAGATAATTTGTATTTAGTCAGTGCTAAACAATTCCATTTGTACTTCCTACTCAACAACCAGTTTTCCCTACTTTGCTCAATTTTAATTACTTCTCCCTATAAGAGATACAGTGTCTTATTACTCTCTCTAAAAGATCTCCAGATAAGATTTCTTATGGTTTGTTCAGTTAGCCAATATACACTTTTTAGTATATGTTAATCCCTATTGAAAGACTCATAAATACAAGAACATGCCATACCTGCACAGTGTTTTACATTTTCGTTATTAAGGTAAAATATTGATATTGAAATTGATAGTGAATGTATTGATTCACTTATAATCTGATATCCATCAACTTTATGTGTTACTTGAGGCAATTTCCACCTAAATCTCACTTTGTTCAACTTTGAAATGGAACATCAAGCTGTTCCTCCCAGTTCTATTATGATTGATAAACATATATAATATGGTTAAATAGTATGTTATGTTTGCTAAGGATATTATTATGTGTGTATAAGTTCTATTAATAGCCAAGAATAATATATTATCTGAACCTGTCCATAGTGGTCCTTAACCTTTAGCTAGTAAGTCAGTCAAGATGCAAGGCTATAATTCACAAGGTATATAAACTTACATTGAAAAATATGCCTTTATTACCACTCATCTTTAGATAAGATTGATTTCCCTACAGTAAGCATTTTCTTGCATTTTAGATATAGACAAAAGCCCCATAATACTGCATATTATGGTGGTACTGGTATCATTAGAAATCATGGATATTTTCCTATACATAATACATGTTGTAGTTATCTTAAAGTATTATGCATGTTTGTGAGTATTATCAAATTATAGTTATCTCATGTGATCTCAATTTTAGTGTCTCATACTCACCTGCTTTGGGTAATACTGGTCTTAGTTGTAATTTGGGCAACAAATAATGATGTCATATTTTTGCAATGGACTTTACTCATATAGTTTTGTATGATCATGTTTGAAAGAAATCAAACGTCATGTCATAAGATAAGCCATGAAAGCCTTATTTTCAGTTGAAAGAATATGTCCCTTGGAATAGTATTTTCAATCAAAACATTGAAAATTCTGCCTGTTCTATGAGGTACTTGTGTTGTTTACATATGATTATACTTTTATATTTTTCTTTTGTTGGTTATTAGTGTGTTTTGTTTTGTTTAGTTTTATTCTCTTTAAAATAAAATTTAAAAAAGACAAAAGAAAGCAAAACAAAGAAACAAAAAAGGAAATGGAGATTCCAAACTCAATCATTCTTTTTACTTTGTTATTATTAACATTACATCATATAGCCTAAGAAAAAGATTTTGTTTTTCAATGTAGAAACACAGTTTTTGGCATACACTGTATTTTCTAATACTAGTATTCAAGCTTTTAATTATGACTTTTTAAAATTTATTTTCCTATGTCTTATATCTGATCTGTACTGACCGACTTTTATAAAGCAATGTTTTGTAAATTCTTGCAATATTTCCATTGCCAAGGCTTAATTTCTATGAGGAAGGTATTTTTTGCTACCTCCATGTATTTTTTTCCTCTTTATTTAGTTAGCATTTTCACACAGTTGTTTTTATTAGTCACTAGAAATACAGAAATCTATAAAGTTTAAAAATTACTACTTTATTGCTGCAAGAAAATTTTAGGAATCTTTTAATTAATTAACTAATCAAAGAAGTTTGAAAGTTTATTTATACAATACATGGTTTCTTATGACAAATTTTGCCAAGGAATATGGTGGTATGAGATGGTCATTATTTTCAAAAGTTTCAAATTGTTTTGAAGAGGAAATATTGTGAC
Source organism: Cuniculus paca (assembly GCA_004365215.1). NCBI lineage: Eukaryota > Metazoa > Chordata > Mammalia > Rodentia > Cuniculidae > Cuniculus > Cuniculus paca. The sequence continues at coordinate 3,236 of RJWT010046993.1, read as the reverse complement.
ATATTTCTTAACAATAAACGTTAACAATGAAAGAAGTTTGAATAATGTGTAATAGTCTGGGAAAATATTCTTGTCTATCTTAATTTCTTTAGAAGGCAACTTTCTGTTTAGACAAGTTATATTATCTTCAATTAGCATATACAGAAAAAATATTAAAATTGTTCCCCTAAACACAAAAGTGAAGGAGAAAAGACCTTCTTTACATGAAAATACCAACTAACAATGAAGAGGAAGTTGTAGAAAAGCATAATTTACAACCACTTGTGTAATCATCTATTCCAACAAAAATAATGAATTAATACTAATGAAATGATTTTAGAAACAAGATTATCCCACAGTCTCAGTTCATCACTAACATATTACTTACATGCATAAAAATGATCCCAGGAATCTCTGTGGGGAGCAATATGGTGGAACTAAAGAAGAACTAAAATGCAGTCATACTAATGCTGGTACAAAATGATGCGATCACATGATCCCTTGTGTAATACCAACGACAAGAAACTAATAGGAACTTCACAATGTTAATAGAAAAAACTTTTAATCTTCACAAAATAGTATGAAAACAACCTAGCAAATCAAATTGTAAACTGTTTACTCACACTATCTATGTATCAGGAGACCACAGAATAAAAGAAAGACAGTAGCTTGTGCTTACATTTGTATCTTTGCATCTACATTCCCCTAAGATTTTCTTTTATCAGTGAGTAGTCCATCTTTGTTGTAACAAAACCTGAAGCTAGATTCTTCATAAATAAAAGAAGTTACATTCAGATTTCAGTTTTGGAGGCTAAATATCTAGGCTCCATTGATCTGGTCTCTGCTGAGATCATTGTCCTGGATGGCATCAAAATTTTGGAAAAGAGAATGAAAGAAATTGCATGGTAAGATAGGAAGCCAGAAAGGAGGTGAGGTCCACTGTTTTTTTAATAACTCATTCTTTAGGGAACTAAGTAGGGTCTCAGAAGTACTACCTCAGTTTTCTCTGAAAGCGGCATCCCCAATACCTAAACACACGTCCCAGAAGGTTTTGACTCTTGAAAGTGTCACTACCTATGGTACTATATTCCACATTACAGACTAAGCTTCCAACACAAAAGTCTTTGGTGAAACCCATTCTAGCCATATTAAAAATCGTATGAATTGCTTTGGTTTCAAAATTAGTATTATAATTTAATTCACTACGTCACCTGGATAGCAAGTTTTGTAAGACAGCCTTCATAAGACCTGCTTTTCAAATTAAAATTTGATAAAACTGATGTTAAGCGTTTGAAGGTTAGTATTTTTTATTCTTTCACATTTACAAGACATGGTCTCTGTAGAAAATGGAGTCAAGAGAATGTTCAGCTTAAGTATTGAAATCATACTTGAATTTTGAAATATCTCAGAAACTGTCATTGATGTTATAAATAATTTATTAAGTGAGACTTATTTATTTCTTATTCATAGTGTGCAAGATCTCCTTAGCAACAGAATTATACGAATGGAAAGAAATGTAAACAGTGTTACAGAAACACATGGCTTAGGGGAAGTTGTTCAATGTGTTAAGGCAAAAAAAGAGAAAAAGTTTATACATTTAAATACTAAGGCTTTTCTCTTTTTAGTTTTGATTACCACATATTATTTGTGCAGATTAATGGAGTTCAGTGTGATAATTTGATACATGGATAAATATGAACCGTTAAAAGTTTTTTTTTTAAATTCATCCTGTGATTCTCCTCTTCTGTAGAAATTTAGATCAACTACATTTTTTTTTAAACTTTCACATTTGATAAAGGAAATATGCTTTTTCTATATCTGGATTGCTCCATTCATGAAACATAATGTCCTTCAGTTTCATGATTCTTTCTCTGAGTGGCAGGATATCCTTTTTCTTCAGGGCTGAATGAAAGTTCCTTTTGTATATATGCCTCATTTTCTTTATCCATTTATCAGTTGATGGGCATCAGTACAGATTAACCATGGTGAGCAATACCACAAAAAAACCAAACCAAACCAAATAAAAAGAAACAAGTATGCAAGGTTCTGTTTGGTATGCTGATTTAATTTGGAAATGCACTGAAAAATGATAAAGCCTGATATGCGGTAGATATACTTTTGGTTTTTGCAGAACTTTCATATTGCTCTGCTCAATTTGTTTTCACTTCTCCCAACAGTATATGGAAATTTCTTTTTTCCATATCTTTACATTTTTAAAATAAAACACATTTAATTCTAACTTAAGAGGTTATTTCCTTGTTGCTTTGATTTTTCTGATGGTTAATGATATTAAGTATTATTTCATAATGTATTGTCCACTTACATTTTTTCTTTTGAGATGTATTTATTCAGATCATCTGTCTTTTGCAAAATTGAATTATTTCTTTTTTCTCAAATTTTAAAATTTCCTCGTATGCTATGAATATTATTTGCCAAACAGCTGAAAAATGTTTCTTCAAATTCTGCAGGTTGTTTTTTCTTTCTGTTGTTCTCTTTTCTGTACACACGCTTTTGAGTTTGGTATAATGCAGTATGTATAGTTTTGCTTTTGTTTCCAGTACTTTAGAAGTTATATAAAACAAGTGCCTGTGGCAATGTCTTATTAAAGTGTTTCCCCTATGCTTTGTGGAATACCTTCATATTGTTTTTTGGTATGTGATCCATTCTGAGTTGATTTTTATGTAGCATGAATGATAGGGTCCAATTTTCAAACTGCTGCATTTGGGTATCCACTATTTTCAGAAGCATTTGTTACAAATGTTCTTTCTCCAAGACTTTTGGTGCCTTTTTTGATGGTCAGGTAACTGTAGAGTTATGGATTTACTTTTGGGAGCTCTATTTGTTACATTTTTCTGTGTGTTTTTATTCCAGGACCATGGTTTTTTTTTTTTTTCTTTTGTTTGTTTGCTGTTTTGTTTTGTTCTGTTTTGCTTGCTATGGCTCTGGATTTTATCTTGAACTCAGGTATTATGATACTTGCAGGTTGAATTCTTTTGTTTAGGATTTCTCTGCCTATTCAGGTTCTTTTATGTTTGTGTATGAAGTTAGAACTGTTTATTCCTGGTTCTGTGAATAATGTTATTGTATGCTCATGGAGACTGCATGGAATCTAATTCACATTGGATAGTATGGCTATTTTAACAATATAAATTCTGGCAATGTATAAACATGAGTGGTCTTTTTTTGTCTTCTTCAACTTATCTTGTTATTGTCTTGTTTCCTTATAGAGATTTTGTAACTTGTTAAATGTATTCCCT
>RJWT010046992.1:0-11356 GCA_004365215.1 Cuniculus paca | reverse complement strand
TGAGTTTTACTTTGCAGCCTTGTGTTGTAGCACCAAACAGGAGATCAGGGTCTTTATCAGGGTCCCTGATATACATGTACATGACATACCCAATCTTTTGTTTCCTTTTCCACTCCCTTCAACCTTCCTTCCCCTAACCATTTGCAAACTGTATTTCCATTTTTTATTCTACTCTTTTTAAAATTCCCTCTTGCTATCCTTCCTTCCCTCAACTGAGCACTTATTCTATTTACCATCTGTAAAAGTTCTTCCTACTTCCTAATATCTATCCATTATTTTTATCCATAATTATACTTTGAGATATTCACACAAGGTGTTACAGTGAGGGGTCGCAGAGAGAAAGATTACAATCAGGACACAGAATTTATAATATTATTTATGATGGTTACCCAGTTGTTAGACACAAGAAAGTGCAGAAAACCTGTCTACAACACCAAAGTTTCTTCTGGGAAGGCCCAAAGGCCAGCAGTGGAAGCTAGAAAGTCTATGCCAGCAGGATGAAGGATCTGTGCTAGTAGGTTGAGGGTTCTACAGTGGAGCCAAGAAGCGATGCTCAAATAGGAACCAGGGCTCCCCAAAAAGTACCACAGCCATCCTCAGCGATAATGAGGTCCCACACTCCTCCGACAATGAGAACAGTCAAGTATATGCCAGGAAGACAGTGTAACTTCTCCTGGAGTTTAAACAGCAACCATCTTTCCTCTCTGGAGCCAGGAAGCGATGCTCATCTTAAGGACCAGAGCTCCACAAAGTGAACCGAAGCCACTCTCAGTGATGAGGTCCCGAGCTCCTCTGATGATAATGGCCAAAGTCATATTGGGGAGCCAGTCTGACAAGCTCCTCCAGGAGAACCAATGTCTCCAAACAGCAGCACTTAGGAGGACCAACAACGCCTCTGCTCTTCCTCTCCATGTCACTCTTTATGCTGGCAACTTTCCTCAGGTGGGTTGTCTAAATGCAGCACCATGCTGATTTAATTCAGCTGGTGCCAAGTTGATCACCAGTTTTTAATCTATAACACAAGGGAATCAATGTGATGTTTAATATTGTGTGTCTGATTGATTTTATTTAAAATTATGGCTCCAAGGTGCATTCATTTGCCTAAAAATGCCTCAGATTTCATTTATCTGTTGATGGGCACAGGAAGTGTGTTAAGGGACAACCTACAGAATGGGAAAATATTTGCCAGCTATCCTTCTGAGGGAAGACGAATATCAAGAATATAAAGATCTCATAAACTTAGACTTCCACAAATATAAAGAAGCAATCTCAAAATGGGCATCTGAAATGAATAGACATTTCTCCAATGAAGAAGTACTAATGGCTAATAAATGCGTGATAAAGGGTTCAGTATCAGTGGTCATTCAAGAAGTGCAAATTAAAGAAAAAACAAAGAGTTAAGAAAGAAGAATGAAGTTCTGTCACCTGCAGAAAAGTGGATGGAACCAGAGAACATTATATTTAGCAAAATAAACCTGATGGAGAAGTATAAGTAATATATGTTCTTTCTCATATGTGGAAGTTTAAAAAGTTTACTTGAAGATACAATGGTAAGCACTAGAGGTTGGGGAGAATGGGGAACAGATTAGATAAGTAGAGGCTGGATTTGAGCAAAGCACACTGTTTGCATGTGGGGAAATACACTAGCCCCATTAATATGTGCCACTGATATGTTAATTAATAAAATAAAACAACACTGTGAACTTCACATATTGCTACAGATACAACCTCATATTTGTGCTGTTTACACTGACATTTCCTAAAAGAAATCTGTACAAGTGTCCTCTTCAGATTTTCTAGTCTCACTTACTTCTGAGGCCAATCCAAGTAGCATTTGCTCCAGCACACCCGTGAGTTGCTCCTGAAGAGGTGCCAAGATCCTCTGCCACATTCAGCCCACGGATTAACTCTTCATCCTTCCCTTCCCTATATATCCTCAACATTGGCTCATTTTCTTATTTCTTGAATCACTCTCTTCACTTGTATTTTCACATGATCTAGTATTTATACTTTACATCAATGTTGACTAGGTCTTGGTCTCCTCTACTGTGCCTGTAGTGTCCTATCACCCTGCAAACATGGTGATTGCTTCCAGGTTCAGTGGTCACTCCTCTTCTGCTATGCTTCCTTCAGTCCTTTGTAATAGCACTTGGAAACATATTTTTTGTGACCTCTCACATTCTAAGAACTCATTAATATTTTTTCCAGAGAGAAACTCCCCTTTGAATTCCCAGTGTGTATTTCTAACTACACACTGTGTTTACCTAACACATTTTTATACTTTCATCCATTAGTCAGGATCTAGATTTTTATAATGTCTTAACTCATCAATAGTGGCACAATAAACATGAATGCTAATGGACATCTCAAATCCAATGTTTCTGTTTAAAAGGTCACATCAATCCCCAAACGTTCTAATGAACATGATCATTCCTGCTACAGTTTTTGGTGCTGTAGCTCTGTTACTTCAGTTCCTGAGCAGTTTCTTTCATTGGCCATCATCTGTAATGTCTGTCTTTCTGTTTTACAAAGTGCACAGTCATTCAGAAAAGCCAGTTATCTATAACAACAATTATGTCCAGAATTCCACTAAATGCTATCACCCCCACTTTTACTACAATGATTATTCCTTCACCCACTTGCATTTATTCAAATATCATCATGACTGGACTGGACTGTAGCTGTCATCAGTAATCTCTTTTATCTTTCCTTTCCCATCCACTTTGATCTCTCCTTCAATATTATGTCCACTGACCATTCCACTTCAAATCTACTGGGCTCGTTACACTCTGATAATTCATTTCGGTGATCTCAGTGTCATGGCTTGAATGTTAATCTTCTGCAAATATCATGTTGAATTATTGTTATCATTTTAAGAGTATTAAGAGATGGAGATTTTAAAGGGTGATTCAATTGCATGGTCTCTTCCAACAGAATCGGTTAAGCAATGACAGAAAAAGAAATTTCAAGAGGGAATTTGTGCCTTTTTGCACATTTTGTATGTAAGAAACTGTATTTCTCCTCTCTGGAGAAAATATAGCACCCAGGATGGAATGCCAGGTTTGAACAGATGACTAGGCAATTTATTAGCTACTACTTTGATATTGAACTTCTCATTTTTCAGTATGGCAAGCCAATGAATTTATTTCTTTGTAAATGAGCAATTCTGCTACAAAAACATGGATTAAATAAAACACTGTTTCAACATTATTTTTATTCTTGAGTGACGCAGGTTTGATTTGCAGATTTTATTTGAGTTGGAATGAGATTCCCTGCTTGCGTTTCATTTATGGGCTCACTAGTTCTCATCTAGAAAGTTCTCAGTTGTGTTCATCAATCACTAATTTGCTTTCTAGTCCTGAATTCACTTTTCTGAATTGCATGCATGTGATTTTAATAACATCACAATTGCCACCAAGAAGCCATCAGGAAATTTAGGTCATTCTCTTCTTGGTGGCTTTTCTGAGGCCTTCAGCTGTTCTAAGTTCACAATCATCTGACCAAGAAGTATCTACAATTTTTTTTCATTTCCATTTTTCCTTTTTAAAATTTTTTTTATTTTAAAAAGCAAAACAAAAAATTATCAAAATGATGCAGAATTCTATTCTGAAAAAAGTAGGAAATTGACACTAAATATATTGCATATTGTTATCTTAAAAGTAGTTGTTCAGGTTACAAGATCTAGGCATGAAATCAATGATCAAACAAACAATGAAAGCACAAACTTTTTTTGATGAATTAATGGAGATTAGTAGTATAGTTATCACATATATATATATATATATATATATATATATATTCTTTTTCCTTATTCCTTTTCTCCTTTCCCATCCCTTTCCTTTTGAGCACCTTCTTTCCCTTTCATTATCACAATATCTGTTGTATATTTTGGATCTTGTTACTCTTTCAGTTTTTTTTACACTAGGTAGACAATACATTTACAAATGTGAGTTTGATTTATTTCACTTTTGAGTGTTGTCTCAAGTTGCCTCCACTTACCTATAAAAGCCTCAAGATTATCCTTCTTGAAGATATGCACTTTCTTTTCTTAATTCGAGCTCCTAGTCTTTTCTAAGAATCAGCCCTCATTACTTGGGAAGAACAACTTCTTCCTTATAATATAAGTTCATAGAGACACTTGACTTATCTAAATTTTCTCTTATTTGGAGTTTATTTTGTAACATTTGGAAGTCTTTATCTTGTTTTATGAGACCAAGTTTATCCTTTCTTATTATTGGTATTATTTCATGTGCTTGACACTAATAATGGCAAGGTGGTGTATGGTGGTATGACAGTGTCTTTTTTCTCACATTGAATCAAATATTATACCTAAAATTCTGTTGATTAAAAGCAAGCTCATGATATTGGAATATAGTGAAATATACTGAAAATCACATGGTAATTTCTAACAATATTTTTAAATGTTAGAAGTAATAATTTTAACTTATGGTCCCCTTATGTAGAGAAGAATATATTCTGGAACTTTGGTGATAAAATTTGAAAAGGCAATTATGAAATTCTGAGTATTCTCTCACTATCAAATGCAGTAGAAATTGATGCAGGTTATAAATTGGAATCTATTGCACTAAATATACACCATGAAAATTAAGGCCCTGAAAGTATTCTGTCACTCTTAGAACCAAGCTGCTATCATATCTGCAGTTTTATAATATCTTACTTGTATTTATGAATGTATTTTGTTCATCAAAAGATAAAAGTTATGCTTCCATACTAACACCTAGGATTATGCTTCAGAGATACCATTACTTATACCTTAAAGTAAAAGAACTAGAATTCAGCTAGGGAAGGGTGGTAGTCGCATGTGTGAAAGATATGTCAAATGCGGGTAAGTAGAAATGATTGGTAAGAAGCAGGTAAATAACATAGCTTTGCAGAGAATCAGACTCAGCTATGTGGAATTCTGAATTTCTAGATTCTTAGTCTACAAGAATGTACAATGCCCCTGGGTTCTCGAAGACAATAACGGTGTTCACCTAACACAGAGTAGTGGATAATAAACCCCTAGGGATATGGGAACTGCAAATATTCTGCCTGGGACCACATTTTCAGTGAAGGAGCAACAGCTGAGGATGCTCTGAGCTTCACTCTTTGATACAGAATGTGGTGCCTTCAATGCCTCTGCCTTTCCTGAGGGCAGATCTCCTGTATCCATCCATCACCAAGGAGAGATGATGATGATGCCAGCCAGATAACCCAAAGCTTACTTCATTTTCATCTAGGTAAAACAGTGCAAAAAATACCTGTAATCATTTCTAGATGTCTTTTTTCTATCTTTGTCAAATTACCCAATGCAGGACTCATTCTGCTAGTCTTCTCTGTCTATATAATGGCAGTAAACATTTTCCTCTTGAGCATAAATCCTTCTCTTCTTGAACCAGATGGCTGTAAAATAATTCTCATGATATTTTCTTGTACCTTTCAGGAATTGAAGGAAAAACGTTGAGGGCTGTTGATCAATTTTAATTTATTTTTCTATCATCACCTATTCATTTTCAGTCTGAAGCACTTTGTTGACATCTGTTTGTTGGTGATGAGGGTGCTGGGGAAGAAAGTATAGACAAAAGAGTAGATGATCAGCCACATCTGCCTGTTTCCTTGGTAAAACTACAAAATGTTTTAATTATAAAAACAACAGAAACAACATAATGGTGATTTTAAAATGGAGGAATGACAAATATTTATGTTCTGCTGTACCAGGTTCATATATTTTTCATGTACTCTTCTCCACTCCTCTCCTTCATTTCTCAGAAACAAACGAAGTATCAAATGAAACATTATCATGTCAATCATAGAAAGTGAAGAAAGAAAGTGATATAATGATATAGTAAAACTTTTTGTTACTGAAAGTTAGCGCAAGACAGCAGCTTGTCAAAATTTATTTTTAAAATTGTGTAAGAATGCCAATAACAAAATTATGTCTATAAGACAATGCTTTCAATATACATATTTTTAAAATAAAGAAGATGAAATTTCTAGTCAGAGAGCTACAAAAAAGTTTGCTTTGGGAAAAACATATCATGGAAGTGCACTGATTCCTCAAGTGAATAAAAAGAAACAAGCTTATACCAATACATGTTTTCACATACATGTTTAAAACATATTGAGGAAGTAATGCCCAAAGTGAGTTTGGTGAAATGTGTGAACTTCATAATGTTCTCTGAAGGTACTTAGTCCTTTACTTTTATCATCAATACTATTTGTTATGCTTGAATAATCCACACTACACAAAAGTTTCTATGCATAGACTTTATAATATTGTTCATAATTTCAGAAAATGATTTTTATGTTGTGCATTTTACTCTCATAAGAGTCCTATGAATGCATCATATACCTAATGGGTTTTATTGCTTAAGGCATTTTGTTGGAGTAGGTCCACACCTGTGAATGCTGGTGTCACTGATATTTCTTTTCTTTCATCTCTGTACACAGTCAAGTTTCCCATGGAGAAATTTGAGTCCAAGAAATTTTTGAGGCCTAAAATTTGCACTTATAAATTTATCTTTCTTTTCTTTTCTTATTTTGCCTGAGTGATGATTTCTGTCCTACACTGAAAATAAAAAAGTACATTAATCATAGTAAGAAAAGAGTTCAAATAGGCTATGTCACTATGGGGATTCTATACACCGAGCATCATACCAGATGCTTTAGAGCTGTTAAGTTTCATTGTTTCAGTAGCCCCATAAACTTTAAGATAGTCTTGGTTATAACAGTGAGGACACTGTAGTTAAAATGCAGTTGAAGATTTTGCCTTTTTACAAAGCAAGTACTGGAGCATGGATTTAGTTGAGTGTGAGTCTACGTTTGTATTTCAATGTCTCATAGCGCAAGAGGATTCAAGTTCTTCAGAAACAGTCCTGCTTGTTCACCTTATGGCAGTGTTGTGTTGTATTTATTTGTCCTCTGAGGGGCACCACATTTTTTCTTTTTATATGAATTTTAGGAACATATATATTTTTATTTGTTCTTCTATTTAGCTTTTTTTATTACTTTTATGCCACCTACAAATTAGGAACATAAATTCCCTATGAATAAGACACTTTTTATTATTTTATTTTTGGTTCTTTGAATGTGGAAAATATTTCTTAAAGAATAAAATCTCATCCTTTTGTTTTATGATAGTCACTTAGCACAATGCATGAGTGAATTTGGGCTCAAAAAAGTCAAGCAGAATGAGTACAACAAAGAAAGTAGAGGAGAGAAAAAGGGAAAGGATTGAAAAACAACAGAAAGACTTCAATTTTCTAGTGGCTTCACAATGCAGAAAAAGGAGTTTTTCCAGTCAGTACATCTCAAAGGCAATCCCATGTGAGAGATCCTTTTAAGTCAAGGGGCATTTATTGATCCTCATCCCCTGAATATATTTTCCATTGATCTGGAGTGGGGTCCAAGTCTCAGCACTTCTAACAAGTTCCAAGTTGATAATGCTACAGCCCAAGTACCATAGATCTGCTTGTCTCATTTTCCATCAGATTTATCACTAGCATGGAACCCACAAACCAAACAACTGCTTTAAAATTCATTCTCCTGAGACTGACAAATGATCCAGATCTGCAGACCCTCATCTTCATCCTTTTCCTGACCATGTACCTGGTCACTGTCCTGGGAAATCTACTCATCATCCTGGCTGTCAAGTCTGACTCCCACCTCCACACTCCCATGTACTTCTTTCTCTCCAATCTGTCATTTACTGATATTTGTTTAAGCACCAGTACACTCCCAAAGATGATGGTAAATATCCAATCCCAGAGTCAGAGCATTTCTTATACAGCCTGCCTCTCCCAAGTCTTCTTTGTCCTGGCGTTTCTTGTTTTGGAAAACTGTCTCCTTTTAGTAATGGCCTATGATCGCTATATGGCCATTTGTCATCCACTAATGTATGGCGTCATCATGAACCCCTGTGTTTGTGTCTGCCTGACTCTAATCTCTCTATCCATTAGCATTTTGGATTCCCTACTTCACACACTGTTGCTGCTGCAGCTGTCGTTCTGCACAGACATGGAAATCCCCCACTTCTTCTGTGAACTTGCTCAGGTCATTAAACCTGCCTGTTCTGATAACCTGATTAATAACATTTTGGTTTATTTGTCATCTGTTACTTTGTGTGGTGGTTCTTTCTCTGGGATTATTTTCTCTTATACCCAGATTGCTTCTTCTCTTTTAAGAATGTCATCATCTGGCAGAAAATATAAAGCTTTATCCACTTGTGGGTCCCATCTGTTAGTGGTTTTCTTATTTTATGGGGCAGGTTTGGGAGTGTACCTTAGCTCCGCTGTTACTGACTCATCCAGGGTCTCTGCAGTGGCTTCAATGATGTACTCTGTTGTACCTCAAATGCTGAACCCCTTTATCTACAGCCTGAGGAACAGGAATATGAAGAAAGCTGTGAGAAAAATTATGAGGAGGATGCCATTTTTCGGTGATCATCACCAATTTAAACCAGTTTTCTAGAATGCATCCAAATGGTTCTTTAGGAATCTCATATAAAACTATTTCATGTATCTTTACAGGAGACTCATTTTCTGTGGGGAAAGTCTTTGCTTTTTTTAAGGAGATGATAAGTGTAAAAAAATAAACACAGCATGAGAGAATAGGAAATTCAGAAATTTTAAAGATCATCAGTTTCCCACAAGCAGAAAGGGTAACCCTTAAAGCAGAGTAATCTTTACACGTGTGGATGTGAGAACAATGGGTGTCTCACAAGAGAATTGTGTCTGGAAGACCATCATTGGGACAAGCAGGCAAGGAAAGACTTTCAGCACCACGATGTGTGGACAGCTCCCTGCCTAACCGTGAGGTTTCTCCTAGAGCAGAAATTGGGGATCTGATGTCCACAAAACACCTGAGGAGAGGAGGCCCCAGAGACCTTTGTTCCCACTGCAGGTTCATTGTTCTCACCAGATAACTCTGACTTAGCAATTTTTGAGAAAATGTCTACTGGATATTTTACGTGTGTGATTCTGTGGGTACCTGATTCTGAGAAGCACAATATTCAGAGAACATAGGATGACAGATTTGAAATTTGAAATATTAAAATTGTTGTGTGAAATTGTCTTGTCCAAATATCAAGTGTTAAGTAATTATAAAATGTACTTCAGCACTAAAATTGTAGTAATATAATGAAAACATACATATATAACTCATCATTTGACAAAGAATCTCACATCTGCTCCTCTCTTTTGTGTATTTAGCTTTGTTGCACTCTATTTTTGTTATTTTAGTAATATTGTTCAAATACGCTGAAACTTATGTAATTTCCTATAGTTGATTATGCTTGCATGATATCACCAATATTTTCATAGATTCAATTGCATATTTTACCTGCCTTGTATGTATGTATACAAAATTTAATAGATATGTGTCAAGTCAATTGCATCCTTTTGATCTTATTAAAGTTTAATTTTAATTTATGATTTCTGTTTATTATTGTTTATTTGCATCACTGTACTTTTGAAAGACAAACCTGTTGTTGGAGAAGACAGCAATAGATTCACATCTACAGTTGTGTTTTTAAGCTGCATGTGGTAAAATCACAATATAGTTGTCTTTTCTGATATTGGAACTCTGTTTACTAATTAGCAGTCTGGTGTTTGGGGTTTTTGTTTGTTTCATATTGCTATGTTTAGAACTTAAGGCCTCACTGTTCCTGACACGGACTCTATCACTGAGCTACATCAGTGGTCTATGTTTCCTTGCATTATGAATAAAAGTATTTCAATAATATCATGTGAGTCTCCTGGTTTTGCACTTGAAGTAGAGTTATTGGGTAGGTAAGGGCACCTATTCTCCTTTGGAGAGTTTCAAAGAGTTTTCCTAAGTATCTAAATGCTTTTTATACTTAGAATGTTCTGGTGATCAAAATAATTGCCAGTGCATGTTTTCTCTTACTGTTAAGATCAAGTGTGTATGAAATATTAACAAATTATATTTGTTTCTCTTATTTTATTTGAATGTGTTTTCACATATAATAGATCATGTAAATTGCATCTTTTGTGAAATAACATGTGATGTTATTATTATTGAATTGTCTTTTCTTTTTCACTTAATTGGAATAAATTTTCAGTTTTCTGCATTAAAAACCTATTTATTAGGTGTTTAACTTGTGTTACTTTTGATTTTCTTTGTGTTTTGGTGAATGGCTTTTTTTGCTTTTTACAGCTTTATTTCAATATAACTATGATTACATAAATGCACTCATGTTGGTTAAAAGAATGCAATTATCGAATACAATTTCAACAAAAAAACTGGTACATGGTTTAAAATTTTAAAAAGTATTTGCAATCTGGTCTATTTTTATCTATTACAAATATATAAAAGTTCCTCCATTAAATGCTGCTAAAGAAAGCAGCCAAAACCTTGAGAAATATACCATGGATTTGCCTCAGAAAAGTAACAAGTACTGGATTGTAAAGTTTGTAAAATTGGGGCAACAAAACATCATTGTAAAGTTACAATGCAACTTTACAAAGTTCACTATCTACTGGATGTGGATCCCATGTACACACATGAAACTGTAAAAGCTATCTGTTTTACTAATATTTCATGTGAAGTGTACATCTATAAACCAAGATTCAGGTAATTTCTTAATCTGAATTAACACTATTGGTTCACTGCATCAGCTGAGGCCAATAAGAGGCCAATAAGACCTCAGCACATTTATCTTTTAATGTTTTTCTGATCTATGCAAAGAAAAAATTAAGTTTCTTTGCCAGCTTTCAGTCCACAAGTGACAGTATACTGCTGTTATGGTTTGTATATAGATGGCCCCCCCAAGCCTCATGTAGTCATGGAAGCAGCTGAATCTAATGTTTATGATTGATTCGTTGTGTAGCTGGGATTGGCTGCATGAGTTCTGCACCTTCCCAGGGGTGGAGCCAACATACAATGTAAGATCAGAAAGAAAACATGTTTTTCTCTTTTGTGTGGTTTGCTCTTGCTGCTTGCAGCCACCATGAAGGCTGCCCCTCAGCCATGCCACCCTGCCTTGGAACCAGATAAGTATGGACTAAAAGCCCCCAAACTGTAAGAAATAAATCTCTCCTTCCTTCACTTTGGGTGTCAGGTATTTTGTCTCAACAATGAGAAAAAAGTAGACAAGACAACTACAGACAAGGTATTTCTTCAATTGTCATCATTCATTAGGTGACATGCAATCAGGTCAGTTTGAGTTTTAATTTTTTTCTTTTTTTTATTTGAATGGAAAAAAGCAAAAGAAAATCAAAAAGCAATCGAACAAACAAAAAAAGTAACAAAACCCAATCGAGAGCAACAACAAAAACAAGAGTGATACAGGATTTGAAAACAAGATGATAGGAATTCAACAATGGCAGTTATCACC
>RJWT010046991.1:0-11368 GCA_004365215.1 Cuniculus paca | reverse complement strand
AGGGAGGGAAGAGGAGGGGAGGGAAGCGAAGGGAAGGGGAGGGAAGGGAAAAGATAACACAAATCATGCTTGGCTATCTTTGGGGAATATAATTTTTTTCCAGTTTTATATTTTATTCAATGTGTTTGCAATGAGGAGTGATTGCCATGTTACGGTGCCAAATTTGGAATTAAACACCATTCCTGGCCATTAGGTCCATAAGCTAGTATTATCTGGGAGCCTTTGGAAGACATCTGAGCACCCTGGGACCACTCAGCTCTACCTCCTGGGCCAAGCCTGTGGATGTTTCCAAAGAAACCCAGAGAGCCGCGGTGGTGGTTTTGAGGAAGGTCTCAGAGGCCTCCCTGCCAAAGCTAAACCAGCTGAGTAAACAGCAGCAGCAGAGCCACACAGCTCAGTATAGTCACCCCACTAAACCATGAGGTTGACAAGGGAGCCCTGGTTTCACTGCAACAGGGCAAACACGGAGCTTGTCTGCCCGACGTAGAGCAAGATACTGCAGTTCTCCAGCTGCCTCCAGACCACAAATGCCCAGAAAAGGAATATGGAGAAGGGAAGACCAGAGAGATTCACGCATAGACAGGGACTGACCCAGACTGACAAATAAATGCTTTCACATCCACCTGGAAATGTGTTAGGGAGGACTCAACTTCCCTTCTTCTCTTTGCTTCTAATCAAATTAAATTGTGTTTCAAATAAAACTCTCATTTGCACTCAGGATTTACACAACCTGCCAGGATCACTACCCAACTTAATTATAGCCACACATAGTGAGCTGGAAGGAGAACTAAGGGACATGGATCTGGATTTAAGCTCTAGGTGTGGCCACGTGCGTGAGCTGGTTAAGGGGCACATTTTACCTTAAAGATTTTCAAGTCTATCTGAAGTTAATGATACAAATTCCTGTAGAAATCTGTACCCCAGAAGCCTGGATACATCACTGCCATTGTGTCTGTGACTACAGAAAATTTTGCACCGTGATGACCAAAAGTGAAACTTCCTTAAATTTAAAAGTATAAAGACACAGTAGAAATCAGTGAAAAATGACTGAGCAACACAAACGTATCAATAAATACAAAGCATGAAAGATGAGAGTATCAAAGACTCAAAAAAAAATAACTCATTAGGCCACTTTGAAAAGTTTAGGTTGTAAAAGAAATGGGAAAGAGCAGAGTAGCCCAGGTGGGCCATTCCTAGTCAATAATAAAGTGTGAAAATCAAGGGAAATCCATGCACGTGAACACTGGGCTTTCGGACTTTTTCAGTTATATGTATGTTTTTGTAGCTCTTGACTTTGTCTCAGGATGCTTTTAGAGGCATTTTAAGTTTCAACATTTGTTCATCTGTAGTCAGTGGGTGTAAACATCAGCACTCCGGGCTGTTATCAGAGGGAAAGAGCTGCCTCTGTCCCAAGGAGGTCCTGAGATGACCGAAGAGGTGACCTGTGTCCTCTGCTCCGGAACAGGACAAGCCAGAACCCACCCCCCCTTCCAGATGCAGGGCGCCTGAGCGCCTGCGTCCTCCAGTGGCTCCGCAGTACGGAAAGACGAATGTAGCGAACCAGGGGCTGGTGGGCGCCATCGGAGTGAGCAAAGCAGACCTGCCACTCAGGCGGCTCCTCCGCCGTTCGCCTGCCAAAGGAGAGGGTTTCTGGCAGTGGGGAGAAGGGTGGGTGGCCAGGGTAGGGCTCGTCCCCCGTCACCTGCATCCCTTCACTGTGTTCATTTTCACAAGTCAGCAGGGGGTAGAGGCAGGAGGCAAATCCAGCACATCATCAAAATAAGTAAGTGCTTGGTGCCAAAAGGAAATGTGGGCTAAGAACTATAATGAGAGGGAAAGCAAAGCGGGGCTGGTTCCAAGCGGCGAGATGTGTCCGCGAGAGAGAACAGCAGTCCTGCTGGCCCTGGGACAGGCCAGAACTTTAATCTGTAAATCACTGTGAAGCCCAATATGAAAAAAAAAAAATGCGGCCACCCCTGGGGCACAAGCACAAGGCAACCAAGTAACCTCCCGCTTTAACCTCCCGCAGATAACCCGTGTGAAAATGCAAAAACACCGCCGCGTCCAAGAGGGAAAGGGTGGCTTGCCAGAACCTAATTACATTTAATCAAGATGGTAAAAAATGACGAGCACGTGTCCCATAATCCCAAATGAAAAACACACGCACATGTGCGCATGCGTGCGCGCACAGACACACACACACACACACACACACACACACACCACACACACCACACACACTCTTCTCCTAAGAATACTTGACTGTATATTCTCTCATCTCCCTTTATAAGCCTACCCTAAAATTTCTGGCACGGGCCTGAAAGTCATTAGT
This sequence comes from Cuniculus paca, assembly GCA_004365215.1. Taxonomy (NCBI): domain Eukaryota; kingdom Metazoa; phylum Chordata; class Mammalia; order Rodentia; family Cuniculidae; genus Cuniculus; species Cuniculus paca. The sequence continues at coordinate 9,036 of RJWT010046991.1, read as the reverse complement.
AATTTAGCTGAAACGTAAAATTTTACTGCAGCGCATTGGTAGCTATTATGAGGTATAAATCTGTGTGGCTCTGGCAGGTTGAATTCCCTCCTACCACTCTTCAAGCTACAGAAAGCATTTAACTGTGCTGGGGGTACAGGACTCCCATTTCGGAATAAATTAGAGACATGAGAATACTAAAATACCCTTTCTTTTCTCAATCTATACTAACCATTTTGAACAGCTTTCTTGAGCCAAGTCCCACTAAAGAAAATGTCATCTTCTTCAGGAAATTTGGATTCAACAAATTGCCTGGCAAAAACTGTTGTGTACAAAATCATCAGGTCCAACAAAATCTGTGTTTGCTTTGTCCAGGCTCGTATCAAGCCAGGCTCATCATTCTCAGAGGTCACTGACAAACACAAGTATGCCATTCTTACATTCCAAGACTGTTTCTCTGTAAAGCAGAATTAAAGGAATATCACATATAATATTTTTAGGAGAACTTTCTTACATTCTTGTAGGCTTTTTTTCATGGTTTTAAACAGAATCCTTCCTGGATTCATTAAATTTAGGGTGCAAATATATTTGCATAGCCAAAGTAGTACATTCCTGAGCATAGTACCATTAGCATATGATATTTGAATGTTATTATTGCAGTGACTTAGCAGAAAACATGAGGCTTAGAACTGACATATAATACAATGTCCTTGGCCAGAGAGAGCAAAAATGAGAGCCAATTCTACCGTCACCAGCCTATGTCCACTGGAGATGCTATTAATGGTACAGGCTTTCAGGTCCACCTGGATTCAATACCTTTGTGTGACTGAAGAGTCACAGGTTGGGACTTTTTCTCAATCAAGTCTTCAGGGACTCACAACTACTTTATCAACATTAGCACATGATACAGCAAAATGCACTTCCTTTCTCTAGACTAAACTGTAAGAATCATGAGAAGAGGAACCACAGTTACCCACTTGGCGTCTCAAGGACCTATACGGCTTCAGTAAACCTTTTTTGAAAACTACTGAACTGTCTAACCTTGGCATTAATTCTCAGATCTTCCTAAACAAAATTATTTTACTCCTTATTTTATTTTCCTACAAAATTGGGATGTGTTAATTGCTAGATACTTCATTATTTTTGCAGGAAGAAATTAAATATGAACTGAGACATTTGTCTACAGCCTTACCGCCCTGAATGCACCCAATCTCGTCTGAACTGAAACGTTAGCAAAACCGTTAAGTTTATCTGTAAATACTACTGCATTTCACATTATTTAAAGTAAAATAAATGGGCACGTTTTCCACTCCCTACTTGCTTAGAGTCTAGAATGAAGTAACTTGAGATACAAATGGCTATGTTTTATGGGATTCCCTCCAATTATAGTGCCTCCCAGAGGGAAGACATTTATCAGCTCTCAAATTTCGTGGTACCGTGGGCATTTTCCTTAAGTAACTGGAGCCCTTAACTCTACATTGCAAATGATATTGGCAATGTTAGTTAGTGCTGTACATCTTTACTGTTAAGACTACTTTTAGTAATAAGTAGCAAAAAGTTTCACTCAATGTTTAAACTACAAGGGAGCTTATACTGACTCATGTTATTAAAAATACCACAGGAAAACTAGGCTATAGATGAATTGAGTAAAGCTACTCAGTTCTATAGATCTTTTTCTTCCTGAGATATGCTCTCCTCTTGGTCCCAAAATAGCTGCAACCCTACCATAGCAACACATTTTCTTATTAATATCTTCAACAACATCCTTGATGTTCCAGTATTTCCAGGAGACGATGTGAAATTTCATCAGTTTTGATGGCTTAATTTGGGTGGCTTAAAATACGTGCCCAAACCTTAATCTTATTACAATCTTTCATAGAAGGCACTAATCAGATTAGTTTAGGTCATGTGCTGTGCCCTCGAATCAGTAGAATCAGGTAGAATCAGTTTTCCCAGGCCTTGAAACACAAATCAGTAGCATTGGAAAGGGGTGAAAAGGATAATACACAAAGTGAGCTGAGGAACATCCCTCAGAAAACTATCTCTTTCTCATGCCCTGGGGCAGGTCCTCTATTGCGATCTGAGAACCAAGAACAGTTGTCCCTCTCCTGGCGTCTGCTGTGTGCACTCCCCTGGAGGTTGTAAACCGAACGGTATCCAAATATCCTCTGTACCACAGCCAGTGCATACCAATAGAGTGTTGGACGAGGCACAAAATTCTGACTGCTGCTCCAGCACCTACATTTATTTCCTCAACAATTGGTTCTTCTGCAATATTCTTCTACCTTCATGCATTTCTAAGATGTCTCTAGAGTATTGAAAAAGGAGTGACAGATGCCGGAGCAGTTTTTCCTAATCTCATGTTGTCTTACCTGTCCTTCACCCTTCCTGCTGATGATATCTACGCTGCCTGGGATGATGTACGCAGTTATGAAGGTGAATCCCTTGCCACTTAACTCCTCATAAATCCCCTGTGCACAGTTCTCTCATTTAATGGATTCCCACAGTTGCATAAATTAGTCCGTGGCATCAGTTGGAGCTGGATGTTGTTGAGTCCTGTTTTTACCAATAGCAGCATTCCACCCATGGCTTCCACTTGGAACATTACCTATTTCTTGTTCCACGTTTGCTAGATCCCTCAGGTCTGTGACTGAAGGCATATGTAAGAGTTATATCCAGTGAAACCTCTCACCAGTAATGTGAATATAGCTCCTTTTTAATGACAGTAACATAAAGCTCTGGGAAAGTGAGTAATTCTTACAACTCTTCCACAGTCAAAGGAAAGTCACATATTTACACTCAGGAGAATTTTTGAGTGAGACCAGTTGTCACCACCCAGATAACAAATCCTCATTCTTGAAGAAGATTCCTACCTCCCCTTAACTGTAATTAAAGAGCAAATCACTTTTAATCTCAAATACCGTGACCAGTAGCTCACCCCAGAGATTTTGTATTGCATACCTTCCATGCAGCCCTACTGGTATCTCAAAACTATCTAGGGTTCACCAGGATATCTGAGTCTGCCTCAGTTTTTTCTATCAGTCACCAAGATGTCAAAAATTAAAAGTCGTAAATTGCCCCTGAAACAAATTTCTGATTTTAAAAAATAAGTTACCTTTTTACAAATAAAAGCAAAGATATGACACTTCCTATCAGAGGTCATTGCTACCACACTTCTTAACAGATTTCTCAGATGTTCTCATGCCAGCAGAGAGGGGGCAAAATACTTGTTATCCAAAGTGAATCCTGGAGGTTACCTGACTAAAGGGACAGTAGAACAAAAGCACGCAAAAACTTGTTTGATTAGTCTGAAAGGCCTGGTGCAATGAAAAGGAAACTGGGACAGAACATGCACAGGATGTTAAAAGTGTGCAGCTCTGCTCATGGGTGGCGGAGGTCCCCTGTGGCTCATGACCAGCGGTGAAGGGTGCAGGAGGATCGGGGAGCACAGAATATACAGAAACTCTTAGAGTATTAGGAGAGGCTTGGGATTCAGGTAAAATTTAGCAGCTCCCAGGAAAAACCCTATAAAGTACTCTGAGGTCTTCCTAAGTCACTCTTTTTTTTTGGGAACAGTCACTGAATTAACAGGTTTCTGGGTAAAGTGGGCTCCACTTGTTCCACAGTGTAATCAGTGACAAGTTTGCTGTCACAGGAGTAGAGGTTTGGGATGAGGAGGAGTCTGGAGTGTGGAGGGACAGGAGAAAGGGCCCCAGTGGCCAGCTAATTCCAGATTATATATTCCTCAAGAGTTTGAGTACAAGAACCCCTCACCCCTAAAATCTGGTCTCTAATCATTTGGGAAAGAGGGTGTGTCCTCTAACTTTCTATGGAAATCAACCACTACTCTCAAGGCAGTTGATGATGTTTGTCTGTTTTCCTGCTTGCTTGTTTGTTTGTGTTTCAAATAGAAAAAAGTAAAAACAAAACAAAAACAATAAAACAGTTTCAAAATAGGCTAGTAGGAAAGTAACAAAAAACATCACATCGAGCATTGTTATATTCTCAGTAGTTGTTCAGAGCACAAGATATAGGCATGAACTATTGTGCAGAAAATCATTAGCACGAAACTTTCCCCTCAATGAACCAAGAGAAACCAGCCATGTAACCACCTTAACTGTCTTGTGCATATATATATTTTTTTCTTTTCCCTTCCTTCCTTTCCCCTTTCTACCATCACAGTTTTTCTTTTCTTTTGAACAGTTTTTTCCCTATTCACAATAACTATTGTACAACTTGAATCTGTTTACTCTTTCAGATTCTCACACTAGTGAGGAAATACCTTGTTTACGCATGTGGGTCTCATTTATTTCCCTTATGAGTATGGTCTCGAGCTGCATCCATTTACCTATAAAAGTCTCAAGTGTATCTATCTTTATGACTGAGTAGTATTTCATTATATAAAAACCACATCATTTTTTATCCATGCCTTGGTTGATTGACATTTGGGTTGTTTCCAAGATTTAGATATTTAGAGGTTTAGAAACCTCTAATCCTAGTTTTTAATGAAATTTCCACATTCATTTCGACAATGGTTGCACCAGTCTACACTCCCACCAACAGTGGAGAAGGGTTCCTTTTTCCTCAGAGCCCCTCTGGCATTTGTTATTGGTTGTTTTCTTGATGACAGCCATTCTTTTCTGGAGAGAGATAGAATCTCAGTGTTGTTTTAATTCATGTCTCTTGAATAGCCGATGATGTTTGACATTTTTTTGTATATTTATTTGCCATTTGTATTTCTTCAACTGAGAAGTGTGTATTCATCTCAAATGCCCATTTTTGGATTGGGTCTTTGAATTTGGGTGTCTGATTTTCTCCAATTCCTTATGTGTTCTAAATATAAGTCCTTTGTCTGAGGGACAGTTGGCTAAAATGTTTTCCCATTCTGTGGGTTGTCTTTTCACTTTGTTGGTGATTTCTTTTGTTGTGCAAAAGACTTTTAATAAGGTGAGATCCCAGTTGTTGATTCTTTGTTGTATTTCCCACGTGGTCTGGATTTTGTTCATGAAGTCTCTGCATACACCTATGTCTTCAAGATTTCTACCTATTTTCTCTTCCACTATATTTAGTGTTTCTTTTTTAATATTTAAATTATTGTTCCATTTTGACTTTAGTTTAGTGCATGGTGACAGACATGGGTCTAGTTTTAGTCTTTGGCATATGGAAAGTCAGTTTTTCCACGATTTATTAAAGAGACAATCTTTCTTCTAGTGAACATGTTTGGCTCTTTTGTCAAAGATAAGGTAGCTGAGTGTGTTTGGAGTTGTGTCTGCATCTTCTATGCTGTTCCACTGATCCTGAGGTTTGTTTTTTTGTTTGTTTGTTTTTGTTTTTTGCCATTGCCATGCTAATTTTATCACAATAGCTTTGTAGTATAATTTCAGATCAGGGTTTGTAATGCCTCCTCATTTGCCTTTGTTGGTCTGAATTACTTTTGCTATTCTAGGTTTCTTCTGGTTTCAAATGAATTTTAGGAATTTTTTCTCTAGTTCTCTGAGGTATGCTAATGGTATTTTCATTGGGATTGCATTAAATCTGTATATCAGTTTTGGGAGTAAGGACATTTTCGCTATGTTGATTCTTCCTTTCCATGAGCAAGGAATATCTTTTCATTTTCTGTTATCTTTTCTGATCTCTTTTTTCAGGGTACTATAGTTTTCAATGTATAGGTCTTTTACTTCTTTTGTTAGATTGATTCCTAAGTATTTTTTTTAATACTGTTGTAAAGGATGTAGGTTCAATAATTTTTCTCTCTGTGAGTTTGTTGCATGTGTATAGGAATGCTATGGATTTTTGAGTGTTCCCTTTGTATCCACCTACACTAGTGAATTTGATTATTAAATCTATAAGTCTTTTGGTGAAGCTTTTGGGGTCTTCTATGTAGATTATCTTGTCATCTGCAAATAATAATAATTTAACATTTTCCTTTCCTATCCTTTTCCTTTTACTTATTTCTCTGGTCTAATTGCTCTGGCTATTTCCCAAATTTTATTGAATAGGAGATGCGATAGAGGACATCCTTATCTTGTTCCTGATTTTAGAATGAAAGCTTTCCATTTTTGACCACTTAAGTATGATGTTAGCTGTTGATTTGTCATACATAGCTTTTATCAGATTAAGATAATGACCTTCTATTCCAATTTTCTCTAGGCTTGTTTTTTTTTGTTTGTTTGTTTTTATGAAAGGGTGTTGGACTTTGTCAAATGCTTCATCTATTCAGATGACCATGTGATTTTTGTCTTTGATTTTGCTAATATAGTGTATTACATTTATTGATTTGCATATGTTGAACCATCCCTGATTCCTGGTATGAATTCAACTTGGTTATGGTGTATAATCTTCTTCATGATTTGCTACATTTTGTTTGCCATTATCTTATTGAGGATTTTTCTGTCTATGCAGATTGGCCTGTAATTTTCTTCTTTTGGTTGGGTTCTTCTTTTTCTAGAAGTTTGAGATTCAACATTAGGTTGTTTACTTGAATTCATTTTGTTTTCCTGATGTGAGAGTTTATTGCTATAAATTTCCCTGTTAAGACTGCCTTTACTATGACCCATAAGTTTTGGTATGTTGTATTGGCATTGTCATTTAATTGTATATACTGTATCATTTTGTGTTTAATTTCCTCTGGGATCCATTGGTTGTTCAGAAGTGTGTTGTTTTATTTTCATGGGTTTGTGTTGTTTTTGTGATTTCTTTTGTCATTGATTTCCGGTTTCATTGTGCTATGGTCAGATAGTGTGCAAGGAATGATTTCAATTCCCCTACATTTACTTAAACATGTTTTGTGTGCTAGTGTATGGTCTATTTTGGAGACTGTGTCGTATACAGTGGAGAAGAATGTGTATTCTGATGTTTTTGGGTAGAACACTCTGTAGATACCTACCAAGTCCATTTGTTCACAGGCTTGGTTTAATTCTGATATTTCTTTGTTGATTTTTTTGTCTAGTTGATCTATTTGTGAGAGTGGGGTATTAAGCTCCCTCACTACAATTGTCTTACGGCTTATTTGGTTATTTATGTCTGTTAATATTTGTTTTATGTGGTTGGGTGCACTGGTATTTGGTGCATATATATTTATGTTTGTAACCTCCTCTTCTTGGAGATTTCCCTTAACAAGCATGTAATGACCTTCCTTGCCTCTTTTAATCAGTTTTGACTTAAGTTTACACTATCTGCAAACAGAATAGATACCTCTGTTTTTTTTTCTGGGTTCCTGTGGCATGGAGAATTGTTTTTCAACCTTTGACTTTTAGTCTATGAATTTCTTTTTTAATTAAATTTGTTTCTTAAACACAGTATATTTTTGAATCTTGTTTCTTGATCCATTCTGCCAGTCTGTTTCTTTTGACTGGTGAGTTGAGACCATTTACATTGATGGTTATAACCAATATGTATTGGTTTATCTTTTTCATGATATTTTCCTGTTATTGGTTTCCTGTCTTTCTCATTGTTTAATTGCTCACTCTCCTTGGTGGTTTCTTTCTAGTGGTGTTTGTATGTTTGTGGTCTCCATTGTCTCTCCCTAAGATATCCTTCAGAGCACTCTGTCATGAATTTCTCTAGTTGTTCTTTGTCATGGAAGTATCTTATATCTCTGTTGAATTTGAAAGATAGCTTTGCAGGATACATCAATCTAGGTTGAAGACTATTTGTTTTTAGGGCTTCAGATAACTCATTGCAGGCTCTCCTTGATTTGAGGGCTTGTGTTGAGAAGTCAGCTGTGATTCTGATGGACTTTCCTTTATAGGTGATTTGTTTCTTCTGTCTAGCTGCCTTTAATATTTGTTTGTGAGGCCATTTGTGGACTGCGGGGAAAGAGAACAAGAAGTGAACAAAAAGCAAGCCTTCTCTGAGAATTGGCACCTTGTGCAGGCCACTGAGGGGACAACCAGATGCCAGCCCCTCCTAGCACACAGGCTGGGAAACAAGATGAACCAACCCACCACCAACCCCCCACCATGAGTGACCAGCTGATCTGGAGAAACACAGGCTGCAATGATAGCTATTGAGGTAAAATACAATTTAATGCTTGTAGTGTTTAGTGTTTCACTGACTTTGCAGACCTAAAGCCAGTAGTCTGATCATCTATACAGAGGATGGCAATACGCAGTGTGCATCTATGGGGAATCTCCTTCTGAAGCTCGTAGCCATTGTTAATTCCCTATTATCTTGTTTTGAAGTCCTGTATCATTTTCATTGTTTTGCTGGGTTGGGTTTTATTCTGTTCTGTTTTGTTTGATTTTATTGTGTCTGATGGCATGGGCAGCTATTTTGATAACAAGATATATTATGCCCAATGATAACAAGATATATTATGGTAGCCATTTTGGATTTACTATTATCTTGTTTTGAAGCCTTTTATTGCATTCATTGTTTTGTTTTTCTTGGTTCCATTCTGTTCTGTTTGATTTTTACTATGTCTGAAGGTATGGGCATCTATTTTGAAGACAACAAGAGGCATTATGGTAACCATTGTGGATTTCCTATTGTTTCAAAGTCCTGTGTCTCTTACACTGGTTTGTTTTGATTTGCTTTATTCTGTTTTATTTGACTTGGTTTTATTCTTTTTAAAATAGAAAGAAAGAAAGAAAGAAAGAAAGAAAGAAAGAAAGCAAGCTATTGACTGTGTTGGTGATGAGTGATGTTTTTCAAAACATACTTCATCACTTTCAGTAAGTTTTGAGGACTGCAATGTATATGCATATTCTTTAAGAAATTCTTGGTGGTCTTCTATGGAAGGCAATTTTCTGGGTAGAAAAAATATGGAAAGCCCCTTTGGGTTTGTTATTTAGGTCTTGGTTAGCAATGAAATTTCTGGGTCAGTGCCCCACTGATTAGTAGATTGTAGTTAAACATGTATGTAAATATTATTGGCATTTCTATAACTTTTTTGCACTCATAAAGTTAGTACCTGTTTACAGTAGGAAGTTAAAAAAATTAAAACCATAAAGAAAAGTAAATGTAATTCATAAGCTTATTGTCTGGAGAGAATGACCATGTATTAACTTTTCAGTTTTATTTTGCTCAATTGGATATACACATACATGCATATAT
>RJWT010046990.1:0-11370 GCA_004365215.1 Cuniculus paca | reverse complement strand
TTTACCTGACCGCGGGGGTTGTGAAACAAACTCAGGTACAGTGGGAGCTAAAAATGCTAAGAGAGGCTTTGGTGAACAGTACTGAAGTAATGGCTGTGAACACCCTAGAGCCTGGTCATCAGAAGATGGGGCTGGGGTAACTAGGAGGAGGGAGAAGCCATTCCTGGTTCTAGAACCCCAACCAAGAGCAGACATGGGTGCCGTGGGGACACAAGCAGCTGGAGGGCAGAGAGCTTGTCAGTGTTACCTCTAAATACAGCTGGGACTCTTCATTCCTTGATGCCTCCACTGTCACATCCTCACCTTTATTTGCACTTTTTGCCCAGAAGGGTGGATTACAGGAGCCCCCAGCTGCTCTCTAGTGTTCCCTCACTGCAACACATTCTTCACACAGCAGCCCAGGGCACCCTTGAAAAAAACTGATCTGAGCTGCTGTCCAAGCTTCGCCACACCAAATGTCGTCAGGATGATAAAGAGAATCCTCCAGTCTTGGGCATTGGGAATTTGTGCTTGTTGATTGTTCAGCCTACAATGTTTCTCTCTCTTTCTCTCTCTGTCCCTTTTTTTCTATATCTCTATCTATCTTTCTGTCTCTTTCTTTCTATCTCTATCTCTCTATCTCTTTCTCTCTGTGTGTCTCTCTCTGGCTGATTATCTCTGTCTCTGTGTCTCTGTCTCTTTGTCTCTCTGCCTCTGTCTCTGTCTCTTTGATTCTCTCTGTCTCTCTCTCTCTCTGTCTTTTTGTGTCTTCATCTGTCTGTGTCTCCATGTTTTGCTCTCTCTCACTCCATTCCTCTCTCCCTTCTTCCCTCCCTTTCTCTTTTCACTTATTCAGGGAAAAACAATTGGGCTGATCATATGTACCAGAGAGAAAGAGTTAGGTTTAAGATGGTCACTAAGAAAAAGGATTATGAAATCAAACTGCTATGTTTAAAGCTGGTTCTGATGCGTACCATCTGTGTGACCGCTAGCAAGTTACTCAGATTTTTTTTGTCTTCATTTTATTATAATAGCACTTACCTCATATGGTTCAAGTAAATGAGTAAATGAGTATGTAACAAGGCAGTTATCTAGAACCAACATATAAAGGGTCATACAAGTGTTTGTAGTAACCATTACAGCTGAATTCTACTCATTTCAGGAGGATGCAGAAGATGCACGTCCACAGAGAAGTCTTCTCTGAGTCCTGGGCTCCTATACCATGAACATTTTTCACTTAGCTGTACTTTTCTTACCTGCATCCACGTCTCTGCCCTTGTGAATGGATTCATACTGTAATCAGGGGAGCTGGGTAGTTCCCACTGGAATGAATTCCTGGTAAAAGGAGGCATTCAGCCTTTCTCTCTCTGCTGTGCGTGTTCTCCTGACCTCCTGGCTTCTTCAGGGGGATGACATGGCAAGAAGGGTTTCTCCAGAGGAAGCCTTGGACTGTAGATCTCAAGACCATAAGGATCATTTTTTTGTTGTTGTTGTTCAGCATTTTCATCAAAAGATTTTAGTATAATGGCTGGTTCAAAAAATAAAATGAAATGTATTATTTATTTTTTAGAAATTCGAGGTCAAAATGATCAGTTTTGTAAAAGAGAGACAAAAATGAATTGAGACTTGACTTGTCTGCAGTGTTTTTCCACTGAGAAAAGATATGGAAACAGTTTCACATCAGGGAGTCTGACGCCCACAGCACCTGCATCTGAAAGGTGATTTTGCCAGTCCCCACTGTCACTTGAAACAGTAATGACCCAAAGAGCTTCTCAAATGTTCACTTTGTCCTTCTAAGGACATTTGAGTAAACCTGCTAGTGTGTAGGATATAACAAGGAACCCCTGACATCAAGACCTGTAAGATATTATGAAGGCAGACTTGTGCTTACAGGGTCAGGCAGATTTCTAAAAGTCAGAAGAAAGAAACATCACTGTTTCCAGGCAAAGGTAAGAAGGGAAAGCCCCTAATGGGAGTCAGGGACCACAGACCACCTAGGACAGAGCAAACAGGAAGATTTGCATTTCTCTCACTCCCATGTCTTACAATCAGGGTGGACCCTCTGACTCAATTAGAGCCATTTCAGGCATGGAATGTCCCTCAGACAGGAAGGTTTCTTAGCAATGAAACAGTGTGCTCTTTGGTGTGGACTAATAGAAGTTCCATGATTGGAAACTAATACATCAACCATTTCCTTTCATTTGCAGCCCAACATCCATTCATCAGATTGGAACTTTTACTGCCTCCAAAGCCACATGTGGGTGTTGAAGATGGAAAGGCGAGGTCAGTTCCCAACCCTCATGAAGGCCATGGTGTCACTTGCTGACACACATACACAATGAGGAAAACCAAGCTAGGCACTGACCATAAAGAAAGGTCCACACAGACAGGTAAATTAATTATTTAATCCATAGGAAAACAATATCAAGTACTGAGATGCTGTTATGGTTTGTATCTAGGTGGCTCCCCCAAGCTTCATGTAGTCATGGAAGTGGCTGAATCCAGTGTTTGTGATTGACTCATTATCTAGTGCTGGGATTGGCAGTGTGAGTTCTGCACCTGCCCAGGGGTGGAGCCCACATACAACGTAAGGTCGAGAAGGAGGTGAGTTTTTCCCTCTTTTGTGGTTTGCTTTTGCCATAGCAGCCTCCATGAACGGCTGCCCCTCAGCCACGCCACCCTGCCTTAGAACCAGCTAAATATGGACTGAAAGCCCCAAAACTGTAAGAAATAAACCTCTCCTTCCTTCACTTTGGGCATCAGGAATTTTGTCTCAACAACAAGAAAAAGGTAACCAAGACAGATGCCTCCTAGGAAAGATTTGGGTAGACAAAAAGTAACAAAGCCTTTACCTGTGGAAGAGGGCAGTAAGCAATTAGAAATGTGCATCCTCTTCCAACTGGCTGTTCTCATCCAACCACCATGGAGGCATGCCTGAGTGATGGGGGAGTCATATTGTCTATACTGGAAGTCCGTACTGGAAGAAGCGTGCATGCTTGAATTCTGTAAGCAACCGAGGCACAAGGCAATATTTCCCTTTTATCTGTGTCACCAAGTAGTGTGGAAGCCACCTTGGTCTAAGCTCCTGCTGGGTTAGCACATTGAGAGCATCAGAGATTGTATCCCACTGGGATTGTGGGGGAGCCAAAGTCCTGAAGATGAGGTACACAACAGAAACTGTAGCCGGGCTGTTGATAGCTGCAGTGATCAAGCATCGGTGAGTGGTGCTAGGCTGGTAGACACTTAACAACTGGCTGGCTGTCCAGGGAAAGAAAATAAAGATGCAAATTTGTACAAACAATTTTTTGTGATACTTGGTATATGTGTTGCCAAAATGAACATTTTTGTGATACTTGGGATTTATCTTAAGGACTTGGCCCTGAGAGATAACCCTAACTCTTTTTAATTTTTTTTAAACAGGGTCTCAGTCAGTCACTAAGTGAAGACCAAGGATACTCCACAGAAGAAAGGGGAAGCTTTCCATCTTTCCCTTTTTATTCTGTCCCAGCTGCAAGCCTGTGGGTTGGTGCCACCCTCATTCAGGATGGGTTTTCCCGCCTCAGCTTGTGGCCTACATGTCAATCATCCACAGACACACCCAGAACTGTCTTCCACCAATCTATTAGGCATTTGTTAATTCATTCAAGTTGATCTATCAAAATTAATGATCACAATCCACACCTTTTCAGTTTAACAACTAGACAAATCTCCTTCAACCGTACTTAGCCTCCAAATACAATAGCAAGTTCACAATTTTGCCTAACATGATACAACTGTCCTGTCTACAAATGGAAACACACTAATTCCCTCTCCAGAACAGAGAACAGAATTTTGGGTGATGGATATTCTAACATTTCATGACTCAAACATTTTAATGCAGACTTAAGAATCAATATTGTCTATCGACATTATGTTCAAAGAAAGAAAACAAAATTACCGATTAATATTTATGTATATATGCACAAACATATGGATGAAATAGGAAATAACTATGACCGTTACAATGCTCATTTCTGTAGCTGGTCACATGGTTGTACCTGGTATTTATAACTATTTTCTTCTACTACCCAAACTGTATTCCACTGATCTTAAGCAAACACCTTGGCAGGTCCAGTTTCTTTACCTGGTGGGGTGACTCAGGCTCATTTCCAAGGGTTCTGGCCCATTTGTTATTCTGTCTGGATTTGGATAGTTTTATTTTCCCATTGACTTTAATAATATGGCATAGTAATACCAGGAAGTGCTCTAAGGAATCTCTTGTACTCTCAGCATAATCTTCTTCCCTTCCATTGCAGAGTAATGGTCCAGTTTTCCCCTTGGTAGTCTGGATTAATTACCCCTGCCAGCACCAGACCTCCCTTTTCAGGTTGTTCGCTCAGAAGCATAAGGAAACCTAAATAACCAAGGTGAAGTCTTCACTTCCAATTCAGTGGAATCATTGTACTTCCTGGTATAAGCCTTCCTTTCTCTGGAACTAAGACATCTAGGCAAGCAAAGAATAAGGTCATGGGGAAAAAAAGCAAGTTTTTCTAGTGGGTCACTAGGGGTGATGGTGAGTGGTACCATTCCCACTTCTACATCTTGATTCCTACACCTGCGAGTTCTGGCTATGGACCTATGAGTCCAGGATATGGGAGGAACAGAATCATACGGTGGGTACTGATTCAAACCCTATATAGCTTTCTGGAGAACCTTGCCCCAGCCCTGAAAGGTACTGCCACCTAGATGATGCTGTAATTGTATCTTCAAAAGGCCATTTCATTCTTCTGTCAATCCAGCTGCTTCTGGAGGGTGAGCGTAAACCCACCTCAACTTCTTTGATTGTGAAATGCATTCCTTGGTCAGAAACAATGCTGTGTGGGATATAATAATCGATGAAGCATTGTGTAAGTTCACAGATGGTAGTCTGGGAAGAAGAACTACATGCAGGGGAGGCAAATCCATGCCCAGAGTAAGTGTCTATAGCAGTAAGAATAAAGAACTGGCCTTTTTGTGATGGACGTGGTCCAATATAATCAACCTGCCACCAGGTTGTAGGCTGATTATCCTGGGGAATGGTGCTATATTAGGGAAATAGTGTTGGTCTTGGCTGCCAGTGGACTGGGAATTCAGCAATGGCTGTAGCCAGGTCAGCCTTGGTGAGTGGCAGTCCATGTTGCTGACCCCATGCATGACCCCCGTCATTGCCACCATTGGGCAATGACAGGTGGCTGCAGAAAGCAGTTGACTGTTATCCACAGCACATATCATCCTGTCCACTTGATTACTCAAGTCCTCTTCTGAGGTCATCTTTTGGTGAGCACTTATATGGGACACAAACATTGTTACATCTTTCACCTGTATGGAGAAGTCTATCCACATACATCTTCCCCAGATATTTCTGTCGCCAATTTTCCAGTCATGTTTCTTTGAAGTTCATGAGTATCTGCGCAGACCATTGGATGTAGTCCATGAATTTGTACACTGTCACACATCTCCTATTTTTTTTCCTCCGAGAAGAATGCATAACAAGGAGAATTGGCCAAAGTTAGGCCCACTGTGAAGATTTCCTTTCACACCTGTCCTTCAGGGGGGTACTGGAAAGGCTCTGTGCTGCTACAGCTGTCCCCTTTCAGATAGTGCCTCCACAAAATGCAGAACTACCTGTAAAGCAGGCCCTAGTCTTCTCTTCCTTGGTCAACTGATCATAGAGTATACCTCACAAATCCATATGCACGTGGGGGACAGAAGGCAGTACAGCAGGACTAGGGACCATGTCATTTGGACCAGTTTTTCATGTAACTTATGCCTTCTGAACCTGTTCAGGCCTGAACACAATACACTACTTCCATTTAATAAGAGACTGCTGCTGCACAATCCAATTTTATAACTTGGTGGGTCAGAGAACAAAGTGAGCCACGTGGCTCATGATAGGCAGCTCAGATCACATGATAAGTTGGTCACCATAGTTACCTTCATATTACAGGTTAGGGAACCAATGTGAGGATTTTTGTCACATGCTTAGTGTATTTACCCCAATTACACATTCTGGAAAGGGGAAATGACTACAGGATATATTTCTGCACCCTCTGTGCCCACCATGAGTCACACTTTGGCTAAAACTCCATTGAGCACCTGGCTTGCATAGGTCCCTCTTGTTACTGGAAGGTCACACTGACGTTTTAGATTTCCTGAAATCACCATCTGTTCAGAATCATGGTCCAATAGGCCCTGAATGTCTGATCATTTTCCTTTGCCCAATGTACAGTCACCCTGGTAAAAGGCCATAGATCCTGCAAGACAAGAAAAAGATTGATAGTACAACTTTTTAGTAGTACACTAGGGTCCTTCCTCAAGAGATTCAGCTTCCCCCTCAAGGGGCTACGGGTCAGCAAACTGGCTCAAGTTGGGGAATCGGTTCAGGACGGTGCTTCTATTACTATGATTTAAGGTAGTTTTTCCCTCATTTGCCCTAAAAGTTTTCTGCTTATTAAATCCACTAAAACTTCAGCAGCCATGCTGTCTATTTTGCTTTTGGGAACACCATGACTAATGGGTCAACACCATGGGCCTACTTCTGTCAGACCATTTGAAACATTGCTTTGCTTCTGTTGTCCATTACAGCAAGGTTGCCCACCTTGTGTTTGGTGACTAAACAATGCCACTTGACATCTGCCACTCCAGGATCCAATTACTACCACTGCCCTTAAGCTTCCCAATTTAGTGACTGTAGTCCCCACAGTAATGTCTGACCTATGAAGAGCAATGATGGCGTTCTTCAAGAATGCTGGGACTCTCCTCACAAATCTGTTCCTTAAGGCATTAACAAGCGTGTGTTTCCTGAATCTTCCTGGTGTGGAGGATTAGATTTACCTAGCAAATTCACTCTGGCATTTTCATTTCACTGAGTCTTTGAATCTCCTCATCAACAGTAAACCAAAGAGTATCAAGCATTTCTAACTCATTCACAGTGGGCCATCTCTTCATCCCTACTTCAGCCAATCACCCAAATAAACTATTAACATCTTTTTTTTAACTCCACAAGCTGCAATATTAAGTCTCTATTCAATGGCCCCATATTGAGATACTCAAGCCAGTCCAGGTTTGTGTTTCTTCTACCTTATGCCACACCTTTAAAATCCATTCCCATACTTGTTCATCAGACCTTTGCTTGTAATAATTAAAAATCTCAAGAAATTCTTAGGGAGGATAGTGAACCTCCTTGTAGGTCATATTGTGTGAGGTACCTTTAGGAGCTTTCTGAGATTTGAGCCTGTGCATAGGCCTGGGGGAAAAATTGAGTGGTGGAGGTGGGTTCTGAGGAGTGTATCAGGATAGTCACTACCACTCCCATAGGCTATGCAGGATTAGTTTCCTCAGGTACAAGAAGAAAGGCCAATATCAGAGTACATGGGGTGGAGCTGTCTTTACTACTGAGAGTGAGGGAATCTCTTTCTCTGGCCAAATAGTATCATGAGGATTAGGAGTTCAGTGTTCAGACTCATCAGTTTCCTTCCAAAGATTTTCACCCCAATTCATGGAATTCTATTCTTTCCTGATTAGAACCCTCCCTTTAACTTCAGACATCCTTTAAGACTGAATGATAAGCTTATGTTATAATTCAGTCAATCAAATGATGAGGGTTTGTGCTCGAATTTCTTTAATTTGAGCCCTATAGCTAAAGGAAAGAAGATTCTCCTTCAAGACATACTTAGAAACCTTTAAATTTTTTATCAAGTCTGGAGCTAGGAATTTGACTCTTTGAGCTCTCTATTTTCCTTTATTCATTTGTCTTTGCACTTAAAACCCTTTAAGATGTTCCTATACATCTGAAGCTCATGAGTTTCCTTTACTAGTTTGTTGAAAAATTATAAGAGAAACCATTCTGTGTGATTATATTTTCCACTCTTCCAAAAATGTTCAAACGTATTGTATATAGAGTCACAAAATTACTTGCATCTCACAAGTGGTGAAATAAGATAATCAAACAGATCTGTACTGTGTATTGCTTTAAGTAGCTCACACCATGAACTATCAGTACTTTTCCCTTTATCAGAAAGACAGACCATGGCAAATTTAGCTTAATTAAATTACAAAGCAAACTACCATGACCACTAAAATGATCAGAGAAATTCATCCCTATACTTCTGTGTCTCTTAAACCACTCCTGGTACCAAAATCTACATCAGTTAGGGTTCACTAGAGGAACAGATTTAATAATATAAATTATATATGATTATGTAAAGGATTTACAAAGTAGGCTTACAATGGCTGTCTGCAGAATCAAGGGTGAAAGAATGTGAAATGACCATTTGCCCTCTAATAGCTCGAGTTAAAGATTAAAGCCCTGGAACTCTCAGCAGAGTCCAGTGGGAATCTGTTGGAAAAGCAAAAGACCTGCACTGAAAGCCTGAAGGAAGTTGAGACAAATGTCTGAAGACAATGGTGAAGGCTAGAGCTCCTCCAAAGAAGAAAAGGAAAGACTTCTTTCTTTCCCTTTTTATTCCATCTGGGCTGCAAGCCTACTGGTTGATTCCACTCACATCTAGGTCAGATCTTTGCTCCTCAGTTTGTGGACTACATGTCAATCACCCACACACCACCCCCAGAACCGTGCTCCACAAGTCCATTCAAATAGACCTCTCACAATTAATGATCACACCTGGTAAAATGTAATTAAGCTGCTCCATGGGGAGATTAGCCCTGTGCCTGGGTTTCCACTCTTATTGAGCCATATTCTGATTTTTCTACAATAAAAGAAAATTTTGGAACAGAAATATGAAGGAATGTGTTCTACAAGTGGGCCCAAGTCTGTACCCCCATAAAACACAGATGAAAATTCCTGACTTTCTTAACCTAACAGAGCCTTTAAATTGTCACATTTCATTCCTTCATCACTGACAAGCTGATGCTGACTGTTGACTATTTGAATGTAAGCATTATGTTTGTTGGTTGATTTTCTTTAATTCAGTATCTTCAATCACTAGTTCATTGCCTGGTGCATACTATATTCTAATAAATAGTTAATTGATGAATAGTTTACATATAACTTCCTAGTACAGCCTTTTCACTGTGGCAGCAACTCAAGACTTCTTTTTACATTCAATGAATATGAAAATTTATTGCATGTTAAAAGAAAATGTACCTGTCTTTGTTCATACCTGCTCTAAACATTTATTGCTACGTCTCAAGTAGGAAATATTTCTTTCACTCTTCTGCCACTGTTTGATATGTTAAAGCAGTAGCACTAATAATAGAAATGTCAGAGCCTTAGGAATCTTAATAGATTTCCTTGTATTTGAATCTAGATATTAGCACTATGCCTAGAAAGGGTACTTAACTCACTGAGCTGCCCTTTCCTCCACTACTACTAGTAGAATAATATTTTGAAAAGACTAAATGAGATGGAGTATACAATTCCATTGTGTAGCTTTTGCTGACAGCAAGTTCTCAACAAATTTTATCTTCCTTTTCTACTGGGATCTTCATCTTCCTTTCACTGATACATCAGGTATTCAAACCCATCTCCAGAGGCAAAAAGAGAAATTAAGTGATTAATTTTTTGGTGATTCATGATTCAGTTTTATTGTGAATGTTCTGTTGAGACATTTCTCTCACCTCAACCCTTAGTGTGGTAAAGCAAAAAAGACTAGTCTGGGAACCTAAACAAACTCCAATCTGGACCCAGGCTCTGAAAAGCTGTGTAATCTTTCTTAGGACATTCATTCATTCATTCATTCATTCATTCACTTATTCATCCATCCATTCACACATCCACTGTTGTTCAACTCTGATTCTCTTCTAAGCACATGAAAATACATTAGTCAAATACAGACAAAGGTCCCTGCCTTCATGAAGCCTACAAACCTTAGGAAATCTTGACTAAATAGTGAAGAGAGCAAATGATGTAGAATCTTAAGAGGTAATGAACACTATGAAAAATAAATTCACAGCACCAGGGTTGAAGGAACCAAGTGCTGAGTGGGGGGTGGGCAGGTGACAGGGAAAGTGAACTTCCAGACAAGACTGGAAAAAAGTAAGGAGTCCGACATGCATATCATGTGAGGAGAATTAAGGTGAAGAGAACACCAGGTTCTGGGAGCTGAGGGGATGCATCTAGAAACACAGACCACATAGCTGGTGTGGAGTGATCCAAGAAGAGACTAGGGGGTAAAGAAGGGCAGGCAGTTCTGTAGAATCTTAGAGTTGTGGCTTAACTGGAGAAAAATGGTTTCACCTTCAATTTTGGGTGTTTTGTTTTGTTTTTGAAGAGAATAAAAATACCAAATGCAATAAAACAATAGAGTCAATCAAAACAAAACAATGAACATGGTACAGGACTTCAAAACAAAATAAAAGAAAATCAATAATGGCTACCATAATGCCTTTTGTTATCTTCAAAATAACTGTCCATACCATCAGGCATAAATAAAATTAAACAAAACAGAACAGAATAAAACCAATCAAAACAAAACAATGAAAGCAATACAGGACTTCAAAACAAGATAATAGGAAAACAACAATGGTTACCATAAAGCCTCTTGTTATCTTCAAAGTGGCTGCCTATACCATCAGACTTAATACAATCAAACAAAACAAAATAGAATAAAATCAATCAAAACAAAACAGTGAAAACAATACAGGGCTTCAAAACAAGATAATAAGAAATCAATAATGGCTACCATAATATACTTTGTTTTCTTTGAAATAGCTGCCCATGACATCAAATAAAATAAAATCAAACAAAACAGTAAAACCAAGATAAGCAGAAAAATGAAAACAATACAGGTTTCAAAACACAATAATAGATTAACAATAGCCACTGCCTTCCCTTTTTAGACATTTCCTCCCCTTTCACTTTCATAATATCTATTGTGCATTTTGGATCCCACTAACTCCTTTAGTTTGTTATACTAGAGAGACAAGATGATGTTTATCCATGTGACTCTGAAGGATTTCATCCATGAGCATGATCTCAAGTTGTATCCATTCACCTACAAGAATCTTGAGGTTATCTTTTTTTATAGCTGAGTAGCTTTCTATTGTATAAAAATGCCATGTCTTTCTTATCCATTCTGCAGCAGATGGGCAAGCTACCCCTACATTTTTCTGGTTCCGTCACATGGAGCATTGTTCTCTCTCCTTTGACTTTCAGTCTATGAGTTTTCTTTCAAGTTAAATGTATTTCTTGAATAAACTATACTGATGGATCCTGTTTCCTGTTCTACTCTGCCTGTGTTTCTTTATATTGGTGAATTGAGGCCATCTACATTAATAGTTACGGCCAACATGCACTGGCTCATCTCTAGCATGTTATTTTCCTGCCATGAGCTCCCTACTTTTCCCCTCCATTCAATTACCTGCCCCTCTTGGTGATCCCCCTCTGCCACTGTTCCTGGAACCATGGTCATT
>RJWT010046989.1:0-11376 GCA_004365215.1 Cuniculus paca | reverse complement strand
CTATGTTGCTGTGGGTGGCGGCTCCACCATGGACACCTGTAAAGCCGCCAATCTGTATGCATCCAGTCCTCAGTCTGAGTTCCTCGATTATGTCAATGCCCCCATTGGGAAGGGAAAGCCCGTGTGTGTACCTCTTAAGCCTTTGATCGCAGGTGAAGATTGCTTGTTTTGTTTCATTTTGTAATCGGCAAAAGTTAGGAAGATATCAGCTATAAATTTTAGAGACTGTGTTTCTGAAACTTTCTGATGTGTTCATTTCAAATCAATGCTATGTTTGGAGACCAAAATAGATGACAATTCATTCATTTTAAAATTTTGATCTTCGTTATTGCACAGAGAGAGACAATTTGGGTCAGTGGGAGGAAGTTTGCAGATTTAGACTGTGGAGTCACTGTGTGGAGGAAGAGAAGGTCCCTGCTGACATTTGGTTAGATCCCTCGGCTGGCAGCCCTGTCCTCCACACCCATCTGTTTCCCCCCATTTTGCCAGTCACTGGGCAGTTTAAAGAGAACATTTGCTGTTATTTTTCAATGACTCAACCCCTTCTCCTACACAATGGCTCTTCAGCTGACCTCAGGCTTTGTCTTGTCCCTGGGACATGTGGCCAGCACAACTACATCATTCCAGATGACATCTGCTCCATGGCTGGCCAGGACACAGACACACAAATCAATATCAAAATAGTTCATGTGTTCCATAGGGGACCTTGGTTTTCCAGTCTTTTTTTTTTCCTCCTGTTCCATTTTAATGACTGCTAGCGTATTGCTATTATATTTTTGTGGCTAAAATATATTAACTAGTAACCAGGAAATAGCCTCAGTATAAGTTTTCTCCTTTGTTCTCCCCTCTCCTGCTTCCATTGTGAATGGTCTCTGTGATGGGACACAAGTTAGTTGGTGGCAGATGAACTGCTTTGATGTGAATGAGGAATCAGCAGGGAGCAGCATAATTGGGAACTGGCAAATGGAACCCTCTGGTGAAACTATGTCAGTGTCACACAGAGGGGTGATTAGTGAAGTTTAGAAATTTGACAGAACTCTAAAACCACAGAGCCCAGCAAAGGCAGAGCATTCCTATGCTTGCTGTCAAGAGGGGATAAAGATGTCTTTTAGAGACAGCAAATATAAGTGTTCTTACCAAGGGCTGAGCAGCCTGCGTTTGAATACCTAGCTGCAGCTGCATGAGCTCTGGAGCTAAAGGAATCTGAAGGTCCCAGAGCTAATTGCTGTGAGTACGGACACAGACATCACAGACATGCAATTAACATACGTGACTGTTAATAGCCACAGGCATCATGCATGTATGTTAGGACAAATACAGAGGTCACGTATCCAACACACATCCACATCAATGCAGACATAGAACACATATGTATCAAGTACACATTGTGCAGATACAGACAACATACATAGCAAACACACTATGCTTGCATGTTAATCAGACATGGGCATGTTGTACACCTGTTAACACAGATACACAAGCCACATAAACATGGAAAACATGCAAGCATGTTAAGGTAGACACAGACACTTTACTTGTTCATTGCATACACATCCATGCAGCAGACACAGGTATGACACATGCCAAGCATGCACGTGTATTAATGAATATGCTGACAAGCATGTTAAACATATATACATGGTAGTACAGATATATACCTCATACTTGCCCAGGCATCGTGCATACAAACATGCACATCATATAGGTTAGGCTTACATGCATGTTATATTGATAAAGTTATCAGATAAATAATAAGGTTATAAAACTTCTTTCTCTGTTTCTTATTTCTAAGGCTGAATTAAATATATTTACTGACCTTTACTTAAATGCTTTATTAAAATTAATATTATTTTGTTCAAGTCCCAACTACCTCAGGAACCGGGAGTGAAACTACTGGGGTTGCCATTTTTGACTATGAACACTTGAAAGTCAAAACTGGTAAGAACTTTGCCCTTAATTTTCTTTCTTTTTTTTTTTTTTTTTTGTCTTTTTTGAGACAGGGTGTCACTATGCAGTTCAGGCTGGCCTTGAACTCACTTTGTAGCCCAGACTGGCCTCAAACTCACAGTGATCCTCCTGCCTCAGCCTCCTGGGTGTGTGCCACCATGCCCAGCTGCCCTTAATTTTTAAAAAATTTTCTCTCTTACCTTTCAACCCCACTCCCTTTGCTTTAACCCTATTACTTAGAAATCAAGGAGTTGTAGAGTTGATGGACAGATGTGTTTATGTACACATTTTCTTTTTCCAAGTTCATATAAAAATAGTCTAATAAACTTCTTTCTGAGAATTACCTACAACAACATATTGAAATGCCATGAATTTTAATCAACCATTAATCTGCTCATGTTAGTGACTGTGTATCAATGATAAATGGGTGTTTCCTTTCTCTGACATCCTCTTTATATTTTAAATCAGTTTTATTGAGATGTACTTCTTATACAATAAAATGCACACATTTAAAGTCTGACTTGGTAAGTTTTCACAAATATATATGTCCATTTACCACTACCCCAATCAAGATATTAAACATTTCCATCACTCCAGAAAGTTATATCATGCTCCATGCTAGCCAATTATTTTAGCCCTGTTCCCACATCAGCTCTGTTCTGCTGTCTTAGTCTTTTTCTTTTCTTTTTTTGGTACTGGGAATCGAACTCAGGACCTTGTGCTTTTTAGGCAGGCACTTATGCCTCTGAGCTATACCCCCTGCCCTTGTCTTAGTCTTTTTAACCTGTCTCCTGTATCTGCCACTGACTCTTGGCTAATGTGACAGGAATGTCCCTTTCCTAGAGTCTGGATCAATACCTTGCTTCCAGGATTCTGACCCTTTGCAGCAGAATAAATTGATATTCAATTGTAAACCTATGCTAACTTCTTTTTAATTACTGTATTTTTTGACATTTTTTAAAGATAGTAATAATAGTAACCAACACTTAAATTTTGCCTTAAATTTTATTTAAAAGACTTACATAATATTATATCATTTGATCCCTACAATAGCTCTGGGAGGGATGGAGGCTCCATGTTATTATTTTACAGAGAACTGACTTTTTTTCCTTTTTCTGAGACAGGGTCTCACTATGAAGCTCAGGGTGGCCTTGAGCTCACTTTATAGCCTAGGCTGGTCTCGAACTCAGAACAATCCTCCTTCCTCAGCCTCCCAAGTGCTGGGATTACAGGTGTGCGCCACCACACCTGGATTATTTTACAGAGAATTTAGAGAAACTGATTGACTAACCCAAAAACACAAAGTAAGCTGCAAAGCAAGGACCAGTGCTGTACTAATAAAGCGGTTCTCTGGAATTTATTAATAAAAAAAAAAGTAAGCCCGGATTTGTAGCATTTGCTAGTGTTTGTGGTATAAATGCTTGTATCCTGGTTGGTGGTGTCACTCTTCCAGAAGTTGGGAAGAGCTGTGTGCACTTGTTCCTGAGATCTCGTAGAAGTAGCTCCAGCCAGGGATTTAGGTCAGTGGCCTAAGCGCCTGCCTGCAAGCGCGAGGTCGTGAGTTTGATCCCTGGTGCAAAAAAGAAGTAGCTCCAGCACACTACTAAAAAGTCCAAGGTTCTGACTCCACATTGGTTTCCACAGCTCCTTGCTGCCTTCTTACCTGAGAGTGAATCTTTCTTTTGCTTTTTTTAAGGGTAAATTATTATCCTAAAAATATTTAATTTTTTTTAAAAATGGTGCCCATAACATTAGCATCTACTGAAAAATTCTTATGTTTTAGGCATTGCTTCACGAGCCATCAAACCCACACTGGGACTAGTTGATCCTCTGCACACCCTCCACATGCCTGGCCAGGTGGTTGCCAACAGTGGTTTCGACGTGCTTTGGTAAGTACCTGTGCCACCTGGAGGGACTTTTCCCAGGTCCATGGAAAGTATTTGATTGCCCAAGTGCCCCGTTGCAGACGCTGATAAACCTTTGCTGATAAACACTACACAACAAGCTTCATGCTGGCTACAATTACCCTCTTTCCTAGATGAAAACATGGCGGCTGTAAGGGTTGGTGGCTAGGTTCAGCTTGGTGTGAGCTACAAACAAACCTGTTGTTTGAAATGGGCCACCCTAGCCTTGGTCATGGCTGCAGGCTCACCGATAAAGGAGCAGTTTGAGGTGACATGTGATGTCTCAGGACCACCCTACCTGTCTTTATGGCCATCCAAACTAGGCAAGGTCCAGGGCTATATCACAGAGGAGGGCAGGGAAGGGATCTGGTCTCTCCAAAACCTCATAGCAGATGTGCGCCCTGTGTCAGTGCTTTACACACATCATCACTTCCTTGCAGCACTGTGCATTATGACAGTTTCATAGATATAAAACTAGAGTTCACGTTTAGTGACTGCTCTCCCTGTAAGCTTCCTGGGCTTTGGTTTCAATTTGACAGTGGCTCCCAACAGTGTTTCTACTGCAGACCTCACTTCTGACCTCCAGTCCATTAGTTCCAGTGGCCTTGAGGAAGACCCACGGGTACTTCACACTCAGTGTGTCCCACACCGCTGTTGTTCATCCATTTGCGTGTGCACATTTTGTCACATTTTTACATCTCTGAAATCAGGACATAGGTTAAAGTTTGTGGATGGTAGTATTATTTTATCCTCAGAGGTACAATTTTAAAATGGTGTATCTTATAATGCATGGCATCTTGAATTGAATGAAATGTGGTAATTCCCTTCATAACCCCACTTCTTCTGAGTCCACTAGCTCAGCAAGCAGTGGGACTCAGTAGGTCCTGTCTCTTGTCCTGCTTCTCTCATCTCTCCCCTCTCCTCTTCATTCTCTCCCCCACCACCCCCTAGTCTTGCTATCTTCTTTCAGTGCATATGATACAAACAGCTTGTTTCACTTTGGCACTGACTCTCTCTTGTATCTTCTCCATCTTCTCAGGCTTTATTGTTCATATCTTGGTTGAAATCTGCCCCATCTCTTGCCTGGACCATTGCAGTAGTCAGTTCTGCTGACTTCCTGATCCTATCCCCTAGTCCTTTCTTCTGTCCTCTGTTGTGGCTTCAACAAGCTTCCAGATTGTAATATGACCATCACATACACAGGAAGATGCACATTTATGTGCATACACCTATCTTACACATCTTTCAGGGACTTTCCATGCCTATTACCTAAAGGCCACACTCCATAAGCCTTGGCATATCCATCACTGGGGCTCAATTCTTTCTCTGTTTTGAGGAGACAGTTTCAATGGCGAGATCCATCCTGTGACGAAGCCCTTGCTGACCCTCATCCTCTTCCCTTTTCCTCAAATACTGCTAGCCACTCATCCTTTGCTGTTCCCCATGAGTGGCCTGCTCACTGCTTCTGAGAACCTCTCTGGCTTGCATTTTCCCAGTGCCCTGTGCATTTGCTAAGGATAGGGCCATTTGATCTCTTCTTTAGCCCTGTCCCTGGCACAGTGACTGTCACATCATACGTACTTATTGAATTTAATTGCTGTTGAATGACATTCATATAAGCAGGAACAGAATCAGGATCTACATCTAAGTCTATTCATAGCTCTGCTTTTCTCAATGGGTTCTACTGCCTGCCAAGACATTAAAAAATTGTGTCCAACTCCATTCTGGCCAATACAGTCAGAATTTAATGAGCTGTCTCCTAACTATTTGGAAATAGGAGAAATCAGGTTATCCTTCTTAACTTTAAAGCGCATAATAAATATATCATAGCTCAAAACAATCATCTTTAAAGGAATGACTCACAGGCCCCAAGATGTCACTGTCAATCAAAAAGGAAGTGGGATAGAAGGAAGAGAGAATGGTAGTATTATTCAGCTTCCTGCCACCGTGAAAAATACCTAAAATGATCAACACAAAAGAGAGGTTTATTTTGGATCACAGTTTCAGAGGTTTCAATTCATGTTCTCTTGGCCCTGTGGCACTGGCCCTGTGGTAACATAGTATGTCCTGGCAGGAGTATGTGGTTGAGAAGGACTATTCAGAAGCAAAGAGAGACAGGAAAGGCCAGGGTCTCAATATCCCCTTCAAAGGTATATGCCTAGTGACCTAGCTTTCTTCCACTCAGCACCACCTACAAAAGCTTATTCCACCTCCCCTAAGTTCTGTGGCCTAACCACCAAACCTTCAACACAAGGGATTTGAGGGGAATATCCAAGAACACACTATAGCATTGCCCTTCCAAAGACCGTCCAAACAGCAAAACTTGGCCCAAAGAATCTGTCCCTGGGACTTTAGGCTTTTTAAAAAGATAGACACAGCCATGCATTAAACCCTACAGGTAATCCACTTGTTAGGACTCCATGGGCCTCTGATCATAAACTGGACATCACAAAGGGTACTTGTAGAGAAGAAGGTGCCGGAAGACTCAGATGTCTATCTGCCTTACCAGTTGCATTTCTCATCGTAAATCAATAATCTGACTTCCAGAATTTATACATAGATTCTACGAGCTCAGCTCAGTGAGTGAATCTGCCTCTGAGAAACAGGTCGACTCTTAGATTCAGAAACTAGACACCATTTAGACATGCTGCCAAGCAGAAGTAGGACACACTCATGTGGATCACTGCCTCCCCATACTCCCTATGTGTATACTTCATTCTTGCATTGCTCACATATTCTCTAGTTAGAACACAAAGCCATAGCATCCATCTACCAACTGACCTTTTAAAAATTTCTTTTTGCTCAAAAGATAGTTTTATGTTTCTCACATTCTACTCCCTCTAATATTAAAAATTATAATTCATGCAAAACATTGCTCACGTTACCTTATGTCCCAGTGCATCACTGATCTATATGCTTCTGTGCGGTCTAATCTCCTGCAGTTGAAGAGACAGACTCCTTGGCAAGTCAGCCAATGGAAGCAGCTCTTAAGCCTAGTTCTTTAAATAGCTAACCCTGAAGTTGGGGCACAGAAGAAAAAAATCAGATGTTTTCTTCCAGGCAAGAATTAATAATAATTGTTAATATTGAGTTTTATAAGGTGCTGGCACTATTCTAAGTACTTTACATGTGTCAACTCATTTAGTTTTCACAACTACACCATAAAGCTATACTATTGTTTATCCCCTGTCTTTGAGTCTCAGGAAGGGTAGTGTCTCACCTCAGGCCTGCAGTGGGAAGATCTGGTGGCAGGCTTTAAGGTGAGCAGCTGATCACAAAGTATGTGTTATAACTCACTACACTGTACTCTTTGGAGTGTGTGTAACTACGGCCCTCCTTTAGTAATATGGTATTTGATCAATGCTAGGTATACAATGGCAAATATCTTCTATAACAAAGTCATTTTTTAGATTCACTGCTTTGTTTTATAGTTCAAATGTTTGATAATTCAACATCACAAAGATTTATTTACACTGGAAAAGGGCCTTATGTGGTTTTTTAAAATTAATTTTTCAGTTGATACATGAAACATGAAAATTATACATTTTAATTTAAGGATATCATGTGATATTTTGTTACATATTGTTATGGTTTAGATCCAAAAGAGCCCTCCAAATTCTTCTGTGTTTGGAAGGTGATTGGAGCATAGGGGTGCTATATTCATCAGCTGATTCATCCACCAATGAGTTTAGTGGCTGAATGTGCTGTTGGGAGCTGGGGCTTGATTGGAGGTAATTTCTAAGGGCATGACCTGGCAGAGTGTATTTTGCTCAGCTTTTCCCTTCTCTTTCTCTCAATCTGCTTCCTGCCTGCCCTGGGTTGAGCACTTTTTCTTCTGCCACTCTCCTCTAGCATCTTGTTTTTGACTTTGAACCAGCCAACTATGAACTGAAACCATGAGTCAGAATAAGTCTCTCCTCCTTTAAGTTGCATGTGTCAGGTATTTTGTTTCAGCAGCAGGAAAGTATACATTGTGTGATAAAGTTAAACATATCTGTCCTCTAAACATATATCATGTCTTTATGGTAGAAACATTCAAAATCCTTCCTTCTAGATTTTTGAGATATGCAGTACACAATCACTATCTATAGTCACCTTACCATAAAACTCACATACCAGTCAAAAATAGAGTAGTGCTACTAATATAAACTTGATAGTATTAATTTCTATACTAAGCAATGACTGTCATGGACAAGAGGTTGACTGGTGCAATGTGTTGTAATCATCAGTGCCAAATATCATACCTACAGTGGAGTGCGAGTTTGTAGTTGAATGAGGGGAAGGAGGAAGACAAGGTTTTCATTCTGTGTATTTTAAATATTTTGCTTTAGCCACGCCCTGGAGTCATACACTGCCCTGCCCTACCACATGAGGAGCCCCTGCCCTTCCAACCCCATCTCTCGACCCGCGTACCAGGGCAGCAACCCAATCAGCGACATTTGGTCAATCCAAGCACTACGGATCGTTGCTAAGTATCTGAAGAGGTATGTTGTCCTGAGAGGACAGACAGAATAGAAAAACCATATCCTGCCATCACATGGAATGTGACATGCCTGATCCAAATCCTCCTGAGCCAGTGTGTTCACTGGGGACGTGGAGAAGCAGCAGACACCAGCAACCTCTGAAGGATCTCAGGGCCTGCAGTGAAAACTGGATCCTTAATCTGCAAAAGATATCCAGATCCTTCGATCCTTTTTGGTCAGGGGAAAAACGGGAAGCCTCAATTTATGGATGGTGCAGATTAAACAAAGGTTTATTCATCAAAGTCTCAAAAAAGCTAGAATGAGGGGAGATACCCTTTGAGATTTGGCCCCCCAGGACAGAAATGAGAACCAACCATCCAAGCCCTCACAAAGGTACAGAGAAGGTACACTACTGAGCAAACACACATGAACTAAACTAAATTTAAGAAATATATGTGTACAGGTTACTCACCTAGGAGATCTAAGAGGCAAAAAATATAAAAGAATCCCTAAAAAGGTTTTGAAAGATTTAAGGATACAAATACAACTCAGGAGGCTGAGGCAGGAAGATTGCCATGAGTTCGAGGTCAGCCTGGGCTACACAGTGAATTCAAGGCTGGCCTGAAACGTCAGCCCCACTCTCAAAAAAATACAAGCGAGGCACAGTGACACAGGCCTATAGTCCCAAGAAGATCACTTGACCCCAGGAGTTTGAAGCCAACTTGGGAAATATAATAACCTCATTAATTTTGGGCTAAGGATGTAGCTCAATGATAGTGCACTTGCCAGGTGTGATGGTTCACGTCTATAATCCCAAGACTCAGGGGAGGCTGAGGCAGGAGGATTGCTGTGAGTTCAAGGCCAGCCTTGGCTACACAGTGAGTTCAAGGCCAGCCTGAACTGCATTGTGAGACCCTGTCTCAAGAAGAAAAAAAGAAAAAGAAAGAAAGAAAGAAAGAAAGAAAGAAAGAAAGAAAGAAAGAAAGAAAGAAAGAACTTGCCTTGCATGTGTGAGGCACTGGGTTCTGCTCGAAAACTGAATTAGATGAGAACTGAATCAAATCCAATGGTTAGATTCAGTGTTGACCTTATGAGGAAATTTGATTCAGTTCCCATCCAATTCATACAATTGTGAGGCCACAATTGTAGAAAAAAATTATGTTCATGAACCAAGATACCACTAACATGCATTTACGTTTTACGTATATGTATATATGTATGTATACATACACATATCCTCCTATATACGTTTACTCCCTATACATTACTTATAATACCTAATACAAAATGCAGGTGTTATATAGTTATTATACTATTTTGTTAAAAGAATAATGACATGAAAAATCTGTATGTGTTCCATTCAGATGCAATTTTTTCTGAATATTTTCAATCCACTGTTGGTTGAATTTGTGCATGCAGAAACAATAGATATAGAGAGCAAAGTATTGAAGATGAAACTGACACCTGAGACATTAGAATATATGCAAAGCCCAACTCATTTTTGTATTTATTCGTAATAGAGTAAAAGGGCTTAGGCCTAGGCATGGACATGGTGCTTCCTCTGGCCTGAGTCTAGCAGCTCCACTGAAAAGAAGGCCTTGGAATCATATTTTTAAGTGGAGCACGGGAAAGAGGGAAGGGACCCAGAACTGTTCCTGACTCCTGGAAGACCCATTGATCTAACAGGCACTGGAGGGTTAGCAAAGCCACAGTGAAAGGTGAGGGCTGAGGTGGGCAAAGCGAGGGGGAGGCTCCATCATCACTATTTCATCTTGTTATTTATTCAGGGAATAAAGAACTGACATTGGATTTTGGAAGGGAGGCACAAATGACTAACCATTCCACATGAACAAGAAAGCTGCAGCACTTTTATGTAAACAGGAACATTTCCTTGAGGCAAAAATCACAAAACACAAAGTAGAAGTGATTCACTTGGCAGCGGTCAGGCTTCCTCCCCAGGGCAAGGTTTGCAAGCAGAATACACAGAAAGGCTCAGTCAAATCTCAAAGGGGCCTTTGAGAATTTGCCTTTCCAAAGTGGCACTGGGGACACACAGAACAAACAAAGGCTGTTCCCACAATAACATCTCACTTCCCCAATAACAGTAAGAGGATAGATGTGCCGTTTACACACATCTTGCAGGTACCAAGAGGCCCCTGGTGGGTCTGATTTGGGTCAGTGTCTCATGAAAAAAGATGGCAGGAAAGTCGGGTAGCCCTGGGTGACAGGGGTTCATGGTACAATTGTGAAAATGTGTTTACTCTTAAGTCCATTCACAGCTGCCATCAAGGTCACTGACAAATGAAGAAGAAGAATGAGTCTTAGGACACTGCCCTTAAGCAGCTTTCATAGTCCAAGGACCAAGCCTTCGCTTCCCCCGGCATATTTATATCCCATGAGCTGCTGACAGTGCATTTATTATGCCTTCGGTGAAACCGTTGATGAGAAAATACGTTTCCCTTTGGTTTTCATTTAGAAGACAAGGCATCATTTGAATAACTTGCCAAATTTTCTTTCTACCTTGTGGTGTTTTTCCCTCAGATCGTTCCCTAAGGCAGCTCTTTACTCAGTAGGAAATATCAATGTTGATGTGTTATTGTTCTATATTTATGTAATTCACAGGGCTGTCAGAAATCCTGATGATCTTGAAGCAAGATCTAACATGCACTTGGCCAGTGCTTTCGCTGGCATTGGCTTTGGAAATGCTGGTGTTCATCTGTGGTGAGTGAATATGAGATTCTATTTCTTTATTCAAGCTATTGCTTTTATGTTTTTTAAAAATTATAATTCAAGATGAGTGGTAAAAATTTAAGTGTTACAGAAGGAAGAAATTTAAGGTACTTAAATATTTCCTTAATTTGAAAGCAATTTTTTGGGTCGTGGATTTTTTAACATATTTTGTTTTGTTTTGGATTTTTGTTTCTGTTTTTTGTTTGTTTGTTTGTTTGTTTTTGTTTTTTTGAGACAGGGTTTCACTGTGCAGTTCAGGCTGGTCTTGAACTCACTTTGTAGCCTAGGCTGGCTTCAAACACAGCAATCAGCAATCCTTCTGCCTCAGCCTC
>RJWT010046988.1:0-11368 GCA_004365215.1 Cuniculus paca | reverse complement strand
TATCTAAATTGTACCAATAAACAATAAAAAAGAGTTATGCAAATAAAAGCAAAGTCATCAAAAATATCACAGATACATTTAAATGAAATGGCACAAAATACAAAGCAGTTTGGCCTATGATATGGAGAATACCACAGTGACCATATGCTTAGCCATAATTTCTAATATGCAACATGAGGAGCACCAATAAAATGTATTTTATCAAATGTAGAATATTAGAAATAAAGTTTTTCTCTTAGAATTGAGAAGGCAAGGCACAGTTTCATTTTTAAAACATATCTTCTAAGGGAGTTCTACATGTATTATATAAGGAACACTTTCAATGAAATAAGCAAACATGAAATGAGTGAAATTTGAAGACTTTTAATTAAATGTTATACACATATAATGAAGAATTAAATGAAATCTTGTTCAAAACCATTAGTTACATTGGGAAATGAAGATTAAAACTAAATTTTCTTACTAATTTTCTGTAACACTTTTTGGTGATGTTGTCACATTGTTTTTTCCCATTGAAAATATTGTGACACAAAGACCCACTGCTCCTCCTAATGTCGATTAATTCCTACAAATAGCAAACAACTTGGTTTGATCATGTATTGGATATGCAAAGCAAAGAAAACTAAAGCTATGTTTTCATCTGCTCTTCTACAATCAGGTTTCAGCAATCTGGAATATTTTTCTTCCTTTTTAGATCAGGCCAGAGCCATGAACACAAATGATTATTTGGAATAGACAAGTAAAGACAGCCACTTAGATGTTTCTCAACAAAGAAAAATATGAACACATTTTGATATGTCCATAGAAAGACATCATATTATGTAATTAAAATATGTAAATAATTGACTCATACATTATTCTTTGTGAATGAAGATATGAGGCAAGAAAACATTTTATGAATCAATTTTATACAGTTTTGCAACATATAAAGTAATCTATACTGAAAGTACATCAGTGGCTATTGTTAGGGAGGGGAGAGAGATGTGTAAGGGTGATTTGAAGGGAGGTGTCATAAAGGCATCGAAAAGGTTTTAGTGTACTTGTCATGTTAAGAATCTTCATTTGATATTAGTTTAGGAAATTTTACAGCAAAATGTATGGAATTACATGTTATGAGTGTACATGCTCTATTGTAAGTCAATTAGACATTAACGGAGCTACGATGAAAAGACAAATAAGAAAGATTCAGCTTTTTCTTATCTCACTAAATACTGCAGAATGCCAGTCGCATTTCATCTGTAGTGTGGATTCACATTAAGTATAAATATGACTCCATTAATATAGTTAAATTTAACTTAGATATACTTAAAAACTACAGCCTGCCCTTCACATTAAGGCAAGTATGTGCATGTATACTTGCTAATATACCAGCCATTAGCATTAATTGAAGATAATATTATATCAACCACATGAAGGCTTTCCTCCAGATTTCATTCAATCAGTGATTAAAATTTTATTAATCAGATCAATGAGCACATTTAAAATTGTCTCCCTATTATTTTTTATCCATTAATCTATAAATATTTCTGTCTTTATACCTTACTGTGTTAATAACTCATTTTTAAAGACCACTAAAGCAAAATATACAAATGTCTGAGTTAATTAATTTTAATTTCAAAAAACTATTACTAAATCTATACTTAACAGTCATTCAAAAACTACCTATACTTTGGAAAGGAAGTAAATTCATGTTTGTTTCAAACTTTTCTCTACTTTTCCCTTTCTCTTTTGTTCTTCAAAGTATATTACAAATAGTAAAGAGAAAAAATGAGACAAAATTAAAGGAATATCCAGACTTAATTAAAGAAATACACAGAAATATGCTAGTTTCTTTAATACAAAAATGTATTAAAAATTTTAGTTTAAATATTTGCTTTTTAAAGGAACCAACCAAACAGTATTACTTTTCAATTCAGCTACATTGATAAACTGAGGAATCACTACCATTGTGCTGTAACTCATTTACTATAAACTTTTTATTAAGAAATATTCAGTAATCACACTACAGAAGAAAACATTAACTTTACTTGGCTCAGTAAACACTGAAAAATACCATGCATATGGAAAAATTAATTTGAGCATATGTCTTCATGTTAATTTTCATTAATGAAAATCCTTTTAAGACCATCAAAATTCCATTGCACAAGAGGGTGTTCTCTGAAAAAAAATTATCTTTATTTAGAAAATTTCATTATCCAAAATACTTTTGCTAGATGTGTTTTTTTCATATAAATAGAGTACTACTCAGTCATAAAGAAGGATGAACTTGAGACTTTTAGAGATAAATGGATGCAACTTGAGAACATACTCATAAGTGAAATAAATTAAATTTATGTGTGTAAACATCACATTGTCTACTTGATATGAGAAACTGAAAGAGCAAGTAAATCCTAAAATGTACAATAGATATCGGAAATGTGAAGAAATTATTCAAATGGAAAAAAGAACTAGGATGGGTGAAAGGGGAAAGGAAATTAGGGAAAAGGGAAAAAAGCCATTTAGTTAAACTATTAGTGTCTCTTAGTTCATTAAAAGGGAAGGTTTGTGCTAATATCGATTGGAGAAAAGTTTATGCCCGTATCTTGTACCCCAAGCAACTACTTAAAAATAACAACATATACTGTATTAACTATTGTTATTTTATTATTTTGTTATGAAACCTTGTTTTAACTTTTTTCCATAAAATAAAAGATACTTTTGCTTTGAAATATTTGTGAGTTAAACAATGTTCAGATATTCATAAGTATAACGTCAGCTTAAATGTTTTCTCCCAATGATACTTACATTTTATCAATTTAAAAAGAACCTAATAACATGAGAAACTTAAAAATTTGGAAAAAGTAAGTATATATAATTCTTGGGAAGGATTTCTTTTTTAAAATCAGTTTACAACGTAAGAAAAGTTCATTGAAAGTATACCTCTAAGAAAAGTGACAAAAAAATCTGGTAGTGATGTTGAAAGACATCTATAAATAAAAATTAATATTTTTTCGTGAATCCTCAGTTATATGAGAGGCTTATTTTTATAAACATAAAAGAAGCAAAAGTAAAATAAAGGCTGATCATTTAGGGTTGAAATAGACATGTATGGTTCAGCTGCATTCTTTCACACATCAGGAAAAGGTAATGAAGAGGTGAATCTGATGTTATCCAAAGCAACCTGAGGTTCTCGGAGGCTGTGTGAGCACCTGTCACAGCTATGATGAGAAGGTTATTAACACAGAGAAGATAGTGCCCAGAGTTTAGCATAATTTTTAAATCTGTTTTCTACTTAATCACAGAAAATGACAATGGATGTTCATAGAGAAAATAAAAGGCAAGCTTTTGGATATTATCACTTAATCCCTTTCTTTATGCACAGAATTCACAAGCATTAATTTAAAAATAGATTACATAAAAAATAGTTTTTGCATATAAAAATCAAGTAAAAAGGATGTTTTAGAGTAACCATATAATTCTTAATTTATTTGCCTTCTTTCTGAATCTCTATTAATTTTTCTTTGATTTCTTTTTCTTCTCAGTGTGTATATACAAAAGAGATGAATAAAGAAGTAAATATTTTAATTTTAAAAACGTACTACAGTACATTAGAAGTCACATTGTCATCGGTACCTCTCACAATACTTTCATTTGCTTCGAACACACTTATCCTATCATTGTTGCCACTTTCTGATGTAGTTTTGGAAATCCTTTTGAGAGTGTCTTTACAAAGTGTTATTAAAACAGTGATGAAGGTGTCAGGGATTTCGCGCAGGAGCGTAAGCACCTGCCTGGCAAGCGCAAGTTCGTGATTTCGACCCCTAACATCAAAAAAACAAAAACAAAACAAAATAAACAAAGAGCTAAAACAGCCATGAAGAATCCTGCTATGTGATGTGCAATGGAAAGATAGGTTCAAGAAAACATTATGGTGTGGCTTCATTCATCTGATTGATTGGACCTAGGGCACAGAATGACTTGTACCTCAGTACAGATGATCACGAAAATAAAACACTTATACCTGATTCAGACATAAAGTCAGCCAGGATAACGCAACTAAAAACACTTATGAAAGATGAATGGGAACAGTGTGTTTGAAGTAAGGAGCAATATTTTGAGGAGTAATATTGGCAATTTGTCTTTTTTGGTAACATTTTTACTTTTGGTGCACTATTCCAATCATACCTCATATATTATACGTATAGTGACAAGAATATATAGTCTGTATATTAAATACATACGAATATATACATATCATATTGCTGCTACACTATTCTTGTACTCATGTGACTTACATTTTTCAAATTTTTTATACAACTTAGAAGAAATTGTGGTAGAAGAAAGCTGAAATTACTTTTCTACGAATATGTAGAGCAGGATAGGAAATGAGAAGGGGAAATGTTTAGTAATGTTTTGTAATGACGTTGAATGAGATACATATGTTCTCAAGGTCATTTATTTTTTCCATTGAAAAATGGTTAATTTTTGAGTACACTTTTTAAAAGTAGATGACTTCCTTGTGTTCTAAAGTATTTTACCCTTCTACTGACTAGTGATCATTCATCTAGCAAAGTGATAGTTGCAAATATTTGCTCATTATTCTGCAAAAGTTGTGAAAAAGACTGATTATTTGTTTATTTTTGGTAATAAGAATCGAACTCAGAATCTTCTGCTTTACAGGCAGGTGCTGTGCAGCTGAGCTATATCCCCGGCCCAAAAAGATCAAATTTAAATACTGATTTTTCCAATTGCATACATAGAGGTTATTACATTTCTGGAAATGAGACACAATAAACAAATATAAACATTCTTCATGTAAATATAATTTTTATTTGGGTAGTATAGCTTCATTATATGCTGCTGGATCTCACTCATTCTTTCTCTTATACACTAATAAAATCAAATGTTCCTGTAATAGCTTCTTACTATGGGCTATTTAGAAAGATTATTTCTTACTCTGACAGTGGAAACACTGGAATATTGAATAGAGAAGGAAAAGAATTTTACTTTTATTTTGGAAACATCCATATTAACGTTAATTTTAAGAATTATCAATAAGATTTAGTTAATCAAGAAAAATGGAGGACACAAATAAATTAATCTATTAATTTATCTTTATCTCATTCTGTCATGGTCTAAGCATTGAGTAGAATGATTTTTAAGCCAGGTTCTGTGACTAATAATACACTCTTGGATGTCAGAGTCTGCCTAGTTAGAAAAATTGGAACCATAAATTGCAAAACATGTAAAATATTTTCCAGACAGTATTCTATAGAAACTGAAAGCTCTGGGATATATTGACCACCATTGTTTAGATTTTAAGAGTCGAATATTACAAGAATTTTTGAAGTCAAAGTTGTTAGCCAATGATAATCCTCCAGTGTTGAAGTAATTAAGTTGTCAATTTATGTCATGGTATGTAAGGATCAACCAAGGAACAGCATTTGGATGGTTAATGAAAATGGCAGCATTACCGGATTAAAGAAATCTAGAAAACAGTCAAAGCATCACTGTCAAATGTGTCTTCAAGGCTGTTTCGGGAAGGGATCAGTGTGTCTGTAAGCAGGGTACTGGGGTGGATGGGTTTATCCATTTCTGTAGAAACCCAAATAGAAAATTTAGAAACACACACACACACACACACACACACACACACACACAAATGTAGTGAGAATATGATTCCCTCTTTCTAACTGTTGAAACTGGGTTAGTCTTCTTTTCCTTCTCTTGGAGTTCACAGTTTCTGGCACTTTGAATTCTGGTGTTTTTACCACTGTTGCTCACAAGTGGCTTCTCAGACCTCCAACCATGGACTGCATATTAAAAAATTGGCTTCCTGACTTCTGAGGAATTGAAATTTCCACTGATTATGCTACCAGCATCCAGGGTCTTCATCATGCACACTGCTTTATGTGCAACTTCGCAGCCTCTGTATTTGCACGAGTCAAATTACCTAAAAATTCTCTCTCTTTTCTCCTCCTTCTCCTTCTCTTTTTCCTTCTCCTTCTCCCTCTGCCTCTCCCTGTCCCTCTCTCTTCCTCTCTCCCTCTCTCTCTGCATGTTTAAGTGTGTATCCATACATCATCCATCCTGTTTATTTCTGTGTTTCTGAAAAGCACTGACTAATACAAATGTGAGCAATGTAGTGAAATGAACAAAGGAGACATTCTGGTCATTAAACTTCTGACTACCTTATTAAGTAGGCTGAAATTTACTTTGATAACAGCAAGCATTAGTGACATGCTCAAGCATGAAAGTCTTAAAAAATATTCATTTAAATATATAGCCCTAGTTAGAATAGTATAGTTTTGATGATGACAGCAGGAGCAGTCAGTTAAGTAAAAAGTTTTGATAAATTTAATGGAAAAAGTCAAGAGATACAGTCTATACAGGA
This sequence comes from Cuniculus paca, assembly GCA_004365215.1. Classification (NCBI taxonomy): domain Eukaryota; kingdom Metazoa; phylum Chordata; class Mammalia; order Rodentia; family Cuniculidae; genus Cuniculus; species Cuniculus paca. The sequence continues at coordinate 4,995 of RJWT010046988.1, read as the reverse complement.
TAAAGTGGTCAAGTGATCAAAACAGATGAAAGAAATGGGATGCTATGAGGCTATCTAAAAGGCTTCTACTTAGAAATACCAAGCTAGTCTGCTTATCTACCCAAATAAATAAAACAGAGGCAGAATATGGTATCACTGGGTAAATATTTGAGGCAATCCGAACCTTTTCAAAGTTACCAATCAGAGGACAACCTGTATCAGCAGGAATGAACCTGTGGCACAGCAGTTATTGTATTTCTCTTTTAAAACAAGAGTTAATGTGTGTGTTGTCTTTTTCTAACTTAAACCTCAGTATCAAGTTTGATTACTGTTTTGTACCAGATCTGTAAAAGGTTCTCTATCATTGACCTACTGTATAAGGTTCAACCTGTTTCAAAGACAAAAAATACTTTTCTAAAAATGTTATCTCCATTTTATGAGTTTTTATTCTAGCTTGGTTTATAACCAAATTTGTATTTACTATTTTATGAAATGCCATGTGTGTTAAAGAACACATAAAATGTCAAATGCATATATGAAACACTACTTGATAATCAAAGCTTCATATTAAAATTACCTGATAATTTCGTTATCAGTATTGTTTAATTTTTTATATTTATCCATTGGAAATAATATTGTACTAAATCCAGTAAAATGTTAATTAATAAATATAAGCTGTCATTTTTCAAATGTAAAGTTATATTTAAATTTGTAGTTCTGTTGAGATAGAGAATAAATAGCTAACTTAAAATAACAAAACTTTCTAATGTCATAGTTGGAATTAAAATGCAAATGATCATCTGCTCGCATTATTGTTTAAAGTTAAACTGCCTTTTGAAAATTGTTATTATAGTTTCCATGGATAAAATTAAAGGAATTTTAGTAACATTTAACGCAGACAGACAGTGCTTGCTTTGGCAACACATACACTAAAATTATAATGATACAGAGAAGATTAGCATGGCACCTGCACAAGGATGACACACAAATTCTTGAAGTATTCCATATTTTTAAGGTCTGTAGTGGTTTCATTCTTTTGTTTTGATTGACTTTATACTATTTTGTTTTGTTTGAATTTATTGTGTGTGACGATATGAACACCTATTTCAAAGATAACAAGAGACACTATGGTAGCCACTGTTGATTTCCTGTTGTCTTGTTTTGAAGTCTTGTATTGCTTGTATTGTTCTGTTCTGATCTGCTTTGTACTGTGATATTTTGTTTTGTTTCTTTTCTTTTGTTTTATTCTCTTTAAAATTAAAAAAAGCAGACAGACAACCCACTACAAAAATAAGAAAACCCTGCATTTACTTTTATTTCAAAAATAAAGTATTTATTAATTAGTTAGAACTTTTACCAGCTACCGCATATGCATATCTATACATGTGCATATACTATTTGTGTATGCATGGTATAAATAATGACATTTATAACAATGATTTTATATATGTACCCTGGGGAAAAGTAGATCAAATGAACATTAATAGAAGCATAATAACTTTGCAAAAAAAGTAGGCTTAAACTCCACAGCCTAGTTTATCAGAAAAATAATCTTTCTTTTAAATATGTATGACGCTATAAGCAGGCAATTTTCTATAATTTATCTCCCGACTGCATGCTATCATTACATCTTCCTGGATAAAGAGATCAGAATGAATTATGTAAATTCTTGTGTTATCAAGCACTCTTGTACCTTGGTAATCATTGCTTGATTCGTTGCAATTTGGAAATAATGACCTCCAGAATGCTCAGTCTATTTGTAATCTACTCAAGAAATCAATACAAAGATTGTTTCATATGATTAAAGAATATTTTCCAAATAAAAGTGTGACAACAATATGCTGAGAAGCAGAAGTAATTAATTATATTTTATACAGATTGCATTTTGAAAGGATGGACACTTTAAAAACAAATTTGAATATAAATTGTCCAACATTATTTAAATTAGCCTTTAATACCACTTTAATTGAACTTAGTACTGTAATTTTAATTCTTCTTATATACTGTGAAATCATAAAATTTGTATGCCAATTCTATGAACTAAATATCAGTGTATATGGAATTTTTGTGCTATACAATTCAGGTAGAAGTTTATAAATTACACAAACTATATCAAAGAATACATCTGTATTTAGGCTTATCTTTTTCTGTATAATCAGAATTAGGTATCTGTGATTTTACCCATATATATATATATTTTTTGTAATAAATCCACCGTGGTCCATTGATATGCTGTCTGTATATTCTTGAAATATACATTTCTGAAAAGTCATACAGCTTTTATTAAATAATATGCCAATATTGTACTTCTATTAATTAATAAACTTGATAGACATTCTTAGTAAACTAATACATTAGGACTCATGCAAAATAAAAACTTGATTCACTCCTGAGGCTCAGTAACATCTGTCATTTTAAACCAATAAAATTAAAGTATCACTCTGTGACAATAATTCAACTAGTGTATCTCTGTATACATACAGGCAAACATAATTTAATATTACAAAGCTTATGGAAGCACAGCATTAAACATTTCCAATTAAAATTGTTAAGCATATATATATATATATGAATGAGAGTTAATTCTTAAGTTTGAACAAATTTAAAAATAAGACAATAGTGAAATTTGTAGTTTCATACATTAAACTACACCAAAACAGTTAAGAGAAAAATGCACAGCATCAAAATTTTTCAACTACTTTTTAAAAACGTGTCAAAAACTTGCATTTTCACTTGAATTTAGTTTTTGGTAGTTTAATTCTTTCATTTTAAAAGTTACAATAAAAGTCTATTAAAAGACAATTTGTAAAAAATAATAAAAAATAATACTAGTCATTCCAGCAACCATATGTCCTTTAACATTCTTACAGGTGGCTCATTTTGACTAAAAGTTAATTTTTTTCAAACTTTTCCACTCTGCTTTAGATCACTGTTTCTCACTATAAACCAGGAAAAGCAGTCATCAATAACCATGCCATAGCTCTTATGTTTGGCTGCCTGAAATTTCCTCTGCCAGTTCTATTACTCCAACACCTTTAGTTTCAGTGTACCACAAAATCTCAGGGCATGGGCAAAATATAAATTATTTTTATTCCACAGTGTAATACACATGACCTGTAGTCCAGTTGGTAGTTGAGTCTTTTATCCCACTGAAACTTCCTTAGGTCTTTATTGTGCTCATATCAGTGTCCTGCTCTTCTGAACTGTAACCAAAATTGCCTTCCATGGTATACTTACAAAATTGTAAAGTTTCTCTAGCCTGTATCTCCAAATCTTTACTAATTCTCCCACAGCCAGTTCTAAAGGCTTGTGAAGCACATGGTTAAATATAGTCACAGCAGTGACACTATTTTTCTGGAACCAATACTTACACTCATAAGCTTTCTCATTTTTGACACACTATGTCCCATGTCTAATTTGGTTGTTTTCATGGAATTCAGCCCATGGAGGATTATCTCTAAGGAGGAAACAAGAGTATGGTACAACAATAATGCTTACTTTATGGTGGTAGGAGAGTAAAGCACAGAAACAATGCCAGAGAAAAAAGGGGTTGAGGGATCTGAATATAAACACCAAGGTCACACTTCCATGGCCCACACCCCCACACTCCTAAGTGTGCTTTGTAATTCCCCCAGGAAGATCTGAAGCTATTAAGGCAAATACCTACCTTAAGCATCATGTTCTTTATGTATTCTGGATGTAGCTCCATTGCCAGGAAGATAATTCATAGCTGTTGTCTCCAAGCAGATTTTTATTCTCTCAGGAGTGAATATTGAAGATTAAATGTTTTCTACTGTATTAAAAAGCCTGTTACTTTTTATCATTCATGTGTATTCTATTTTGACAGAATAATCTAACAACTGTATCTAAGATTTTAGCTTATAATTTTTTTCCTTGAATCATAAGAGTTGTCTTTCTCAGATCTATGGCAAGGATTCTCAGCCTTAGGACTCTAAATATTTTTGTTTAGGTGATTACTGGTTTTTCTACTGTTCATTGCGTGTTTAATAGCTCTACTTGTAGTCGATACATTCCCCTAGTACTCCCCTCTTAGTTTCAACCACCAAACATATCTCTAGATATTCCCAAGTGTACTCTGGAACCTAAGAAAAGTTTCAAAAAACTATCTCAGTTAAGAATAGAAAACATAGATCTAGACTTGTCATTTAGTGTAAAATATTAAATGTGGATTAAAGAAAGAGATAGATTCTTAATTTTGGCTAAGTTTATACCATTGCTGTGTTAACATCTGTTATAAATATTAAACTTTCTCCATTTAATTGTCTTGGCATTGTCCTTCAATAAGAATGGATTTTACATATTAAAGACTTATTTATCAAAACTATTTTGTTCTACTGCTAACATCAAATTTTTAATAATTCTTAACATTGATTCTTAAATAATTTCTACTCATTTTCAGGGTTGAATTAACTAATTTAGGTGCTAGGGGTTTCTGTAGTTATAGTAACAATCACCAAAATTTCTGTGAACTAATCCCCCCCATTGAGTTTATAGGTCAATTATGAGGAATTAATGTTTTAATGATTTGATGTCTCATAATCAAATGATCTCTTGTCTTCATTAATGCTTCTCATTCTTCTGTGGATTTTAGTATATAAATATTGAGCATATTTTGTACTTTTTTCATGTATTCTTATTTTGTATACTGTTTCTGAATTGTAATTTATGACAGATTTTTGGTTAGTACATACAAGTAAGATGATCTATTTTGTGTTCTTTACCCTTGCTAACCTGAAGGACTTCTTAGTTTAATATTAATTTGCTTATAATTTTCTATGTAGCTAAAAGTGGAATTTATGAATAAATCTAACTGAACTTTTGTATTTCTATATTTTTCATAACTCATGATCTAGGAGCTCAAGCACAGTCTTATACAAACATAATTAAACTATTTGTTGCTCATCTTAAAATAACACATGCATTCTTTGCTAAGTGTGTCCCTTTGTAAGGTTTAGGAATTTCTTTTTGCTATGATCTTCGTAAAAAAAATTTATC
>RJWT010046987.1:0-11367 GCA_004365215.1 Cuniculus paca | reverse complement strand
TCTCCCGCGTGTGGTAGAACACCACCAGATCTGCACCTGGCCTTTCTTCTCCTGAGCATGCAGGTAGACACTTCCTGAGCCCTTTGTATCTAGGCAGGGTTGATAACCAGTGGAATCACTAGAGACTTCCAAGTCAGTTCTCTAGAATATTCCATGCTACTTTCCTTGTTTTTCCTTTGCCTTCTTCATGCCAAGAGCTGAAGCCACCATCTGTGTCTTCTAGTAGATGAGCACGCACGAGGAACACGTTCTCAGTTCCTGGACTTTGTGTGAGCCTTGAATAAACTATATTGTTTTAAAATATTAAGATTAGAACCTTTTGTTTTAGTTACCCCAACTAACACATTAAGTTTGAACCCTTGTCATTCACTAAATATTCTTCATTTTCCAGGAAGGAGACTCTGTGATAGGAATCCAGCGAGTGCTAAATTCTTATTATATTTTGCATTGTTCTCAGCCTCCTTGAAGCTGGCCAGTGTCAAAAGGCCCAGAAAACTGGTCTGTCTCCATGGTGACACAAAGCAATGGCCTGCCCTAAAGCCTGTCCCTGTGTGACCTTTGTGGAGGCTAAGCATCATAGAAGGGCTCTACCTCTTCACCTTTATTATACATTTTCTTTTCCTGGTCTGTCTTGCTCAACAGCATTCAGATTTCCATTCAGCCCATGACCCAGGGACTCCAGAATTGGGGACCATGGTGTAACACTAACAGGCTGTTCTTTTAATTTGGCAGCCAAGTGCTTTAAAGAAAGCACTTTCCACTATCGTGAGCGCTACGGAAGATGAATGAAAGGAGCTCAAGTTTGGTCAAAGGTGACTCCTGCTTTCTGAGTACTATGACTTTCATGCACAGGACTTAGTGATTGCAAATGACACAATATAATATTCCATAGGATCGATGATTTGTGTCACTGTAGGACATACGGAGCTGCTTGTGACAGAAAAGCCAATAGCAGAGTCCCCCTTACCTATCAGCCTTGCTCATTGCGTTCCTTAGCCCAGCAGAGAGCATCCTCTTCTGAGGACAGGGAGGAGCCAGGAAGGAAATAACTGCTCTTATCAGAAGGTTTGACTGCAGATAAGAGTGAGGCAGTTTGATCCAGTGAGAGCCTTGAAATGAGCAATATCGCCCCTGTGTCCTTCACCCCGAACAGCTCCATCCCACCACAGTTTCCTGCTTTCTGTCCTGCTCCGGCACCCTTCGCCTCACTGCAGACACCTGCAGCAGAAGCAGGAAGTTTATTACATGCTATATACCAAGCCCCGACAGTATTTCTGTTACAGCGTTTGGTCTTCCAAAACTCATAGAGGAAGGCACCTTTACTATCTCAGTTCCACAGATAAGGAAGTAACTGGCCCAAGCACACAGTTAAATAAACTAGCACTAGACCATTGCTATCTAAAGGACCAGCATGTTGACAAGGACTCCAGATGGTTCCCACATTAATTATTCTTATAAACCGAAACCGAGTCGCCCCATCTCCAACTTCGTTCCACTACAAGCACACCTTTTCAACGCAAAACTCCACACATTTCCAGCAATTCGGCTGTCATGGCCTCACTCTTCTTCAGGAAAGGAGTTTATATTTTTTTACTCTAACCCTCTAACAACCACAGCTTCCTATGGTGCTTCTCAATGAAAAACAAAGAATCTGCCCTCCCAACAAGTGTGTAAGCACGTGATGAATATCACTAATCACAGACTGCCTGCTGCACAGCGCCTCTCTAGAATGCAGCACCTGGCATCAGCCAAGCTGTTGACCTGTTGAACAACTCCCCCTTCCTCTTTCTGGTTCTCACTATCATGAAGCAGACGCACAAACAAAAACAAAACACGAAAAGCAGGAGAAAACTTAGGAAAATGATGAGTACGTTCATCACCTTAAGTGCAGTGGTGGCTCATGGGTATAGGCAAATGCCTAAGCTCGTCATAGCGAATGCATTAAATACGAGCAGCTTTTTGTATACGAATTGGACTGCTGCAGTGAGGTTTAGAAGACAGACATTACAACCAATAATTTTATTTTGTTTTGTTTTGTTTTTTATTTTATTTATTTATTTATTTATTTTTTTGGTACTGGGAATTGAACTCAGGAGCTATGTACCCAGCTACAACCAGCAGCTTTAAAAAGAAAGAAGAAAACAAAACAAAGACTGTGTGGAGGGTGATCTGGCCAGAAGGGATCACTTGCTGGTGTAGGCCTGGGTGGGAAGGCAGATCCGCCGAAAGAAGCCCAGCTTCCTGCACAGGCGAGTGAGGGACCAGCACCCGCGATTCCTGCAGCATCACCTGAGGTCTTCCTCCCAAACGTCCTAGCTCTGGGGGCGCCCGATTGTGCACACCAGAGCACTCAAAGGCAGAATTTAAAAGCAGTTTTGTCGTGATTTTCCTTTTTCTTTTTTTATTTAAAAAGGTAACCAAATGAAAGCAGATACACTGCAAACCACCTTGGACAGCCAGACAATATTCCTGTTTCCTCTTTCCTACAGATTTGGTCTGGGTATGATTATAGTAACATCAGAGTCCTCCGTCCTTTATTTCACTGAATATTCTATTATCAACTTGTATTTCTGCCTTTTATTTATTTTTTAAACTGGGGCTCGAACTCACGACATCACGCTTGCCAGGAAGGCACTTGTGCTGCTGAGCTGGATCCCTGGCTCTTGTACTTTTGCTTCAGAGTCCCGAGAATACCTTCTTTCTTAATGGTTTTGTAGAGTGACATCATGTCAGAGCCGTATAATTTTTAGCCAGTTCCCCTTAATGCTGGTGCTGAAGTGGATTCCCTTTTAAGATCTTCTGCTCTATTCATTTTCACATAGGACAGTGCTTGCTTACAACACCCCAGGTACATTTTTAAGTAATCCACATTCGTTAACTCATTTGATCCTTACAACAACCTACAATTTACATTCTAATAGCGATGGAAAGAAATGGAGATTCAGAGAAATCGCATCACTTGTCCATGGTCTCCAGGTAGAAAGAAATTTGTTACTGCCCCAAGAGCACGGACTCCCTGGTGTATGTACCAAACCACAGCACCCATCCGCTACAACAAACCTGAGTGTGCAACTGTGAGGTTTTTCCTGAGAGAAAAGTCACAGGGTCGGAAATCGTTAAGTGATGGCTCTTACTAAATATTTCCACAATGTCGTCCAAAAGATTTCACTTTCTACTTCACCAGCCATGAGTAATCATGTCAATAGGACCATACACTGGCCAACTTCCAGTCTTATTATCATACATTTTCATTTTGCTTCTTTAATAGCTACAAAATGATTTCTACAGGTATTTTGCATTAGCAATTCTTTGAATCCTAAAAAGATGGGCACTTTCCAGTCAATTCTTCGGACTGTATGCACTTCGGTTTGCACCTTTTCTTGACACAGTCAGCTACTGTGATCCCGTGGGGGCTTGGGAATTTGCATTGGGCTTTTATTCCCTTTACTTTTTTTCCTTAACTGCTAGATTTTATATAAACAGTTTCTAGGGAGGTAGTCTTTTGTCTCTCAATCGTATCATGTTGGATCACACAAAGTATCTTTTAGAATCTGTGTATTATGAGATTCCTGCTCTGCTGATTCCAACATGAGGGAGCAGAGCAACTTAGAAGCAAAGCAGCTGTTTGATACTTAATTTTCCTCTTAGAAAAACAGGGATAATATGTATATCATTGGGTAAATGAAAAAATAAGGTGCCTAACAAATCACCAGAGTAGATCCTTCTTATTGTCTATTACTGTGCATAGATTTTTTTTTGTATTTCTCATCTTCTTATTTAAAATGGTTGGAGTAGAAAAGTTCATTGAGATTGAAAAATAATCTATTGAAAAAAATGCACCAACCATTAAGATGGTATTTTAAGAATACTAAACCAAAAAGACAAGTTTATGATAGAATATTCAGTAAAATAAAGAGCTAAAATTTCCAAAGTCACCATGATCACAATCATGAAAAGTATCTTTTATATTCATGCACATGCCTTTGATGCTACTCTTCTACCTTTTGAAGTGCAATAACAATAGTTCCCAAGTTGATTGATTTTGATTTTCTAGGGACTCGTGTCACTAGCAAGTCATCAGTTTATATTTTGTTTTATTTTAATATGTAAGTGTCTTTATTTTTTCATGTCTTAGGTCATTAATTTTTTGCACAATCTTAGCAACTACTGAGGACTGTGGGCATCAAAGCACTTAGAAGTTTACCCTGTGCAGGAGCCATGGCGGGATGCATTGTGAGGAGCCTTTGCTTTGGTTGCTGGTGCCCTTCTACTTTCCACTTCTTTGTGTGAACAGAAACATTGCTTCCTTGAGAAAACTGTTGCAGCATAAAAAAAAGGAGCCTTCTGGGTGTCAACAGCCTGAGTTTTGAAGATTTCAAGCTGTAGCACATGTGCCACAGGCAAAAGACTTAGACCACAGACAGAAAGACCCTCACCTTTAGAGTAGATTGAGATTCTCCAATCCAGGAGGAGGAAGGAAGGAGGCCTGACTAACAGAGCAGATGAGCCTTGAGGGGAAAAACAACTGAAGCTCCAGGTTGGGTGGTGAGACCCAGGAGTATTTTATTGAGTGACCGGAGGGGTTCTCTGATAAGGGCCAACCACCCATCCTCCCAGATTCTGCACAGCCGGGCTCCTGCTGGTGTTGGTCTCGGTGCACCAACGTGCTTTTTCGCAGCCTCTGGTCCTGTGCAGAGCTGCTCTCAGTCTTGGGACCTTGGCAGGGGTCAAATTTCAAAAGGAGATGAAGAATGGGCACGAGGGTCAAATCCTTCAATCCTTAAGTCAGAAGGTGAAGAGCCTCATTCTGCTGACCCAGGTTAGAGCACAAAGTGTTGGTCCAGCGTGAGAAAGGTCGACATCTCCAGCTCTGTTCTCCTCCTCCAACTCCCCAAACTTCCACTGCATCCCAAACGCTCTACAGTCCCCAGCGACGATCCCAAAAGAGGACTTCTAAAGTATTTTTAGATCCTGTGGCATTTGCGTGTTCTCCTCTAGTGACCTCATAAAAACAACATTCGCTGGAATCAAAAAGTTCTTTGGCATTTCCTTTTAAAGACTTCTGGTCACCCGATTGAACCTGGCTGAGTTCTAGGAGGGCGCGCAGAGCAGACGCTCCCTGGCTGCCACACCCAGGTGGCATCTGGCTGCAGCCTGCTGTATCAAGAGCCAAACCATCAGGTCCACAGCCTTTACACTTGTGGGCTCACAGGGACAGGGACAGGGACAGTGAAGGGGCAGAGAGGCCTCACTGTGCAAATCTGGGCACCCAGGTTCCCCGGAATTTCTCCCACACTGGCACCAAACAAGCTGTTCTTCATTGCCTGAGGCTTTCGGGGGTGCAGGTGGTGAAAGATTAAGCTGCGAATAGCTTTGTTCATTATTCTTAACCCATGGTCTGTTAAGAAGCTGGAATTGTGACTTGTCTCCCCAGAACACAGAGCTGCCTGCGAGTCTGGGCTGTGGCTATGCCTGTGGTTTGGGGTTTGTTCTGCTTTCATTGTGAGCTGAACCTCCAACAATCCCCGCACGCTGGGTGGTTGCTGCTGATTTATGCTGGCTGCAAAACACCAGAATGAGGCAGCAGAGTGAACGAGGAAGCAGCGGCATACTAATGCCAGGCCTGGGGTATTGCTGTCATAAGGAATAAAGCTCAGAATGCAGATTTGGCTGAGCTCCCGTTAAATATTTGACGACTATTAGTTGATTCACTTGTAAGATTCAGGAGGTTTGTGGGTTCTCTGTACTGCTCGATTGGCCTTTGTCCTTGTGGTAACTGTGGAGCCCTGTTGAGATGCCTCCAAGAGAGGCTCCTAGCACAGCCCACCCTTTTCTGATTTCTAGGGCTCTTCTTACATTTTACGACCGCAAGAATTGTATAGTTTCTTCATTGCACCTTCAGTTTTGCCCCTCGAAATGCACTAGAGAAGAGACGGAAACCTCTACATCCTATTCCCCATGCCACGACCTCAGTCACCATGCACCTCACCCACGCACTCCTTGGTGGCCTTCGACCATCAGCCCAGGGGACACTCAGCTTCTTGTGAGGCCACTGAGGGCTCCAGGCAGGTGCCCCATGCTATGTTCAGCTCTGGGTATTTGCAAATCCCTCCACCGGCACCACTGCATTTATTTAGTGTTGTTGTTACTTGTTTAGGAACACTTTTCCCACGGCAGCCAACAAAAGGACAAGGAACAGGGCTCTGTAGCCTTGAGTCTTCACACACTGCAAGCAGAAGAGGTATTTGTCCAACCAAAACACTATTAAATGTGAACCTCAGAGTCAGAAATCCCTCCTGACATTGTTCAGTTACCTAACTCCCTCGGTCCCAGTTGTCTCCAAGATCCTCCAATTCCAAAATTAATGTATTCTGAAATAATTATGCCCAGCATGTACAATATTTGTACCTATTGTCGTGTTTTGATGAGTGACATCTACATAACTTGGTGGGACATGGGAGCAGCACAGAGCCATGTGGCCAGCAGTGGCCTGCCGATTGCTGAAGGTCGGTACCTTTTAAACAACAGCAATGCCCCCATTTCTTAATCTTTTCAAAACAGCAGAGACACAAGGACCTCGTTCCAAACATATTCAGATCCTGTGAAAAGTTATTACAATTAACAAGACAGTACAGTACAATTTTTTTAACCTTTTGATCCAAGCATTGACATTCTGTATCCCAACACAGTAAATATGAAACAAAATTTTAATGAAATCTACATACTCTTATTACTCATAATAAGTCCTTTGATAACTTTTTTGTCCACTATTATCACCTTCTTTTATTCTTTTAAAAGGAATAACAGTTGTAAATTCAGAGTCATACTTGAGTTACCGCGATATCAATTGCCTGGTCCTGACCACAATATGATGGCTATATAAAACATCACCATTGCAGAAGGCTGGATGAACTGTATGTAAGAAGTCTTTAGTAATTTTACATTACATTGTTACTCTTAAGCTAACTTTTAAAAAGACTCAGAAAGAGTATGGGTTGTGAATTAATGAAGAATTGGCTTTCTTATCCACTAATGACTTCCGGAATGATGTTGTCAGCATAGATCCTTCAAAGTAACTTTGTATAAGACACATCTACTTATTCATTATATCCAGAAACAATCAGCTTCTACAAAATAGCATAAGCAAGAAAAATTAAATAAGTGACATTACAAGTATGCTGAAAAGACAAGGGCAGAAAATTATATCAAAAAATTAATTTATAAAACATTGTGGAAATTAAAAATTCTTGAAACATTGAATTTTAATGTGCTCTGTGTCATTTTCATTATTTGATTAATGTATGAATTTAATTTTATTCTTAGCATAAAACTTACTAGTTTTATGGAGAACCTGGTAAAATAATCCCAGACTTCACCAGGGCATATAAAACAGAGACGATCCCTAATGGATTTCTCTAAGTCAAGAGGAACAAAGAGGAAGTGGCCATGATGCATGGCATTCTCTTAAGGTTTCAAGAACTTGTGATCTGCTTGAACTCACATTGGTTGCTTGAAATCAATGGGAAAGTTAATAGGTCTGTGTTTATTTGAGCAATGCTTACTTCCCATATATATATCTACCCTAGACTATAAGTTCCACAAGAACAGAGTCATCTGGGTGCAGCAAAATGTTTAGCACACAGTAGGCTTCATTATACATGTGTTTCACAAATTAATACGCTCTCACCTCTAAAAACTCAAAAAGAATCTCAGTAAGCATCTTACACACTGTCAACGTCCCAGTGAAATGTGTCCAATCATACACTGCTCTTGGGAATACGATTTGTCACAACCCTTTTAGAAAATAATTTTGTGTGATGCATTCCAAGTGTCCCTTTTGAACTAGTAATTTGACGTTGAACAAATAAACCGCATCACCCACACAAAAGCTTATGCACAGATGTTTCTTGCCTCATTATTTGTAATGCTGAAAAATTATGAACAGCATAAATACCCAACAATGGTTAAGTAAATTAAGGTTTGGCATCTAAGTAGAATATTATTTCACTACTTTAATTTTGTGTACAGAGAGTTTGCAATAACTTTGGGCAACGTTTCTTCTCTAATGTTTGTGATGAAGCAGTATATAAAATTATGTAGACAGCATAAAATTAACTATGTTAAAAAGCATATAGTGAAACAGACAAAACTATAAAGAAATAATAACCGTTATGATAACAGTGATGATAACAATATTAATGAGAACACAGTAAGCTCTTGCTATATTCATGCGTTGTTATGCTCTACATACAGCAATTCACTCAATGCTTATTAAACCCTCTTTGATTACTGTTATCCTCATTTTTAAAATGAGGAAAATAAGTCTTAGAAAGATCTCATCAAAACTATCAAGGATCTTCAAAGACATATACATAGCTTCTGGATGGATATGGTGGTAGGGGATTATTTCCTGTTTCCTAGCTTCTGTAATAAACATGCATAACTTTGATAAATGCAAAATATCATCTTAAAAAAGCCTTGTTGGACATAACTTCAACTCCCCAAATTCTTATTAACTGTAGAACTCAGAAATGGTTCTCATCTGGGACAATATTTACACCAAAACAATTGTGGAAGCAGAGATAAGAATCATGAAATTATAAATATTTCATTACCTACTGAAAAGATAATCACGTGTCGAGACTACCCAGGGGGGTTAGGAAACAAAGCTAAGGGCATCGTGCTGAAAGTTCTTTTCTTAGTGGACGTCTCCATCCTGCTGCGCAGCTGTGTTTGACAACGAACAGTGACTGGGTAAGGTAGGGATTACACAGCTCTGATCACACGATTCTTACGGAAGAAGAGGACCTGAAACAATGGTGTTGAATAACAACTTCAGATATTTAATGCATGCAGGTGAAGGTAACACACCTCTGGGTGTGCTCCAGTCAGCGCTCCAAATCAGAAGGAACTTGAGAGGACAACTGTCGGTCTCCATCGCTGGCCTCTGTCTGAAGGAATTCGACCACCGCCATCCTAGGCTGAACAGAGACCCCTCTAAGCACCCTCCTCCCACCTCAGCTACACCAGGGACTCAAAAGGGGATCAGCCCAGCTAGTGAGAGCAGCCACTGTCCCTGCGCTGTCCCAAGCCTCGTCCTCTAGCAACCATGACAGCTCAGGCTGTCTTGAGCACTTGACCTCAGCAGAGAGCCACGAGCTCCCCTCAGTGAACTCCCCCTCATCATCCCACAGGAAAGACCTCAGAGCCCGGACAAGAGGATCTGGTCTGTCTCAGCACCAAAGTGCTTTCTCTCAGGTTTGTTCTGAAATAAACCCATGCTTTGCTTCTTTTCCTCCTTTATCCCTCCTAACACCATCTAGAATGTGCCAGGTGATATCTGTAATAGACTGAGAATGAAAGCCATCACTGTGTTTAATTAGATGTAAGACAATAGAAAGACATCATTCCGTGTGTGGAGGGGATGCATCCTCGATCAGTGACAGAAAACCTTTTAGAGACTGAGGGCCCAAACTGCAACCCCAAACATATTTCTTCATGGCAAAGTGCCAGCACTGCAGTTAAACCCAAACGCTGAGGTTTTAGTTTAGAAAAAACAACTCCTACATCAACATCTTTTGTCTTAAAAGAAAAACAAATAACACGTGCTGTAGGTTCGCAGCCGCTGTTCTAGATGACTGGTAAGGTGCGCCCTGACAGAGAACCTTGGTCTGGGAGCCTAGAAAATGTGTGCCTGGGGGTGGAGAGAGCTTGAAGCAGATGATGATCAGAAGCCCCCAGGCAGCGTGGAAGTGGGGCGTCACACTGAGTCTCACGCCCTGGCCAGTATCAGCTCTCCGTTGCCAGGACTCCTCCAGACCCATGCCCACGACCTGATGAAAAGAGGATGAATATAGAATCAGTGAAAGTCCTTAGAGCGTATCACCAAAATCTCTTAAAGGTTCTGAAAGAAGACACTGCACACCGCAGATTGCTACTCACCAAGGCTGATCATGTTTGTCCTAGATAAGGCAGGTGATGGTGGAGCAGAAATTCAAGGTAAAAATAAGGCAGCCCTGCATCGGAGCACCCAAAGGTGTCACCGAATGAATTTTCCTGGAATGAAGAAGTCCTGGGCCAAAGACAGAGGAGGAAAAATATAAATACAGGGTAGGGACAGGAAGGGTGAGTCTCCCAGCACACAAGACCCACTTCCGAGTTTCTGTTCTAACTAGGGATATTTAGGAGAAAGAATTCGGGTAACAGTTCCAATGAATCTTCAGAGAAAGACTGAGATGCTAAACAAAACCAGCTTGATAATTACGGTCCTGTTATTCCTTAAACTGGTATAGATGAGACTTTGTGGCTTTCGTAAAAAATGGCTGCAGCAGTAATTACATGGTCACTCAGAATAAGGAAATAAATATAAAGAGATAAGAAGCACAAACAGTAACAAAATGCCAATTACACATTCCTAAATAAGGTACTTAATGGTGGAAGGAATGAAATTAAATGGGACAGTATAAAAACAAAGAATTAACAGTATAAAAAGCACAGAGGGAGAGTAATTTCCCGTTTGGTTAAATGTTTTGGAGTAAGACAACACATGGTCAAAAGCACATCACAATAATGCGAAGGGTATCAGAGTGCCCAAGGCAACACCAATGACACAGGCTTGCTCTCCCAAAGATACTCTAAAGGAAGAGAAATGGGGGGCGGAGAACCGCCAGACTTCTGATGCTTTCATCTTTGGGCTTCCCCTATTGGCACAGACGCATGCTGTGGACGAGACCCCAAATATTCTTCTACCTTGTGAACTGGGTCTCTTCACAGCCCCGCCTGGAGCCTCAAAGCCAGGATAAGCCATGGCATTGGTGGAGATGCTGTCACACCTAACTCACAGGATCTGTGTTGGAATTTCAGATGAACAAAAACCTCTTGCAGAATCGCCTCGATATTTCCCTTTCCTTTCCTTTACTAAACTGAGGATCTGCCTAAGGTTTTAAGAACGACTTCCTATGGTGAAGTTCTCAAATTGAGGCCGCGTGTGTTGACCACACTTCTCCTAAAGCAAAGCTGCTCCGTAGTTTTGCCTTTTCCAGAGCACCATGTGAATGGTATCACACAGTTGGTAGACTTTTCTGACCACTTTTTCACATACCAATATATAATTAAGATCCACCCATGCCTTGGCATGGCTTGGCAGTATATCCCTTTTTAACCACTGTGTAGAACTCCATTCTATGGACTCTCCATTCTGACTTTTATTCTTGTCTATGCCCATGCTGTCTTGCATCCCTGCCTTTGCTACCACGATTAAGCCAATTGGCATCTTGCTTCATTCACTGCAGGAGATCCTACTGCTCTGGCAGCCCACTTTGCCCACACTGGACCATGACTCATGGGCACAGACTTACAGGGGGAGAA
>RJWT010046986.1:0-11375 GCA_004365215.1 Cuniculus paca | reverse complement strand
GTATTCTTTTTGTCAACTAATATCCTAAGACTTCAGTATGGCCCTACATCTGTATTTGCCAAAGAATAAACTATAAATAGCTTATATCCATAAATTTTTGGAGATGTTTTGTCCAAACTTATGCAGAAGTAAGCAGTAACACACACACACACACACACACACACACACACTTCTCAAAGCACTTATGAATAAAATCAATGGGGGAGGTCAAATGAATAGATTTTTTAAAAAATATTGTGTAAGTATTTTTATTAATACTTATTTATACTGATCATATAAAGGATTATTTTTAGCAACAAATTATCTTTGTAAACACTGTTAATTCTTTTATACTAGGGATCCAACTATAGAGCTCCACATAAAGTATGGAGTTTTTACTAAAAACTCTAGCTCCAAAGTAACTTTTACTGTTATTATCATTTACCTAAAATATTGAACATTTCCTACTATGAGTCTTTTGAAAATCCCTTTATCATTCAATCTTCTTTTCTATTTCCTTCTATTTCCTTTCTTCCTCAGTGTTTATCTACTATCAGTGTGTGTGTGTGTGTGTGTGTGTGAGCGTGTGCTCATGTGTATACATGCACACAGTAACCTAATGCCTTTTGAAGGGAAAATGAGCTTGACAGTGCATTCAGAGATGTTTTAAGAAAATTTTTGAGTTCGCGATACTGGGATTAAAAACTATCCAGTAAATTTGGTTTAGGATGATTCTACAAAGATATTTGCTGTTGAAAATGTTTCTAAGAAAAATTTGAAAATCAATTTCTTTTGTCACATTCAAATTGTATGCAAACTTTTAATTTCCTGTTCCTTCCCTTTGACCTCTAACTGTAGTTGAAGGGATTGCCTATTGATTAGCAAAATAATAAAAATCAGAGATGAGAAAATTTGTCTTGACTACCCTTTTACTCGTCTGAAATTATATTTTAAACCATACTGAAAAATTCTCTTCTAAGAACTTTTCAGTTTTATACTGTATATGTGTATTATTATTCACATTCTAATTTACTCAGTGTCTTATGCATTTATACATTCATGCTTTAAATAATTACTGTTCACCATTTCTGCTCCAAATATTACCAAGCCCTTTAGTTAGGTGAATAAAACACAATCCTAACCACCAAGGAATTTCAAGACAGGCAAAGAATATGCAATCCCAAAATGCTTACAGGGAAAGCCATTTCAGCTACTGCTTTAAAATGACTTCAAAAATGCATGTAATCTTAGTGGGCAGTGTTAAAAATGAACACTTGAGTAGTTTTCATAGGAGGAATTCTTCAGAAAATAAAATAAAATAAAAAAAAAAAACAACACAAACACCTTATCCTGGATTTGAATTAAAATCTTGGACATCTGTACAGATCAAACCAGTCAGATAATCAGTAATTCTTGATCTCTTCCCTTTGTGCTCTGTTTTATAGCCAAAGACAGTTTTTAGGCTGATCAGAGGCATTTATTATAGGTTTGTACTATCATGCTTTGCTGCACTGCACATCAAAGTAAGGTCAGAGTGTTCAATAAATTGATTTTTCTGTCCCTTCTATTTCTTGTTCTAGGACTTGGCCATAACTGAATATACTCAGCTTTCAGTCTGCGGTGGGAAAACCTGTACCTTGAGTGAAATTGGCAGGCTTTTGAAGTTTCATGAAATGGTTGTGTTGATTTCCTCTTTGTTCAGTGTGGGATGCATCTGATTGATCTAATTTAGACACTTAAAAGTCAAATCCCTGTTCTACTTTTCAAAACCATCTGGGTTGCTTTTTATTCTCCAAACCCAGGAGTTCTCAGTGAAATCAATGGGTTGGCAGAAAATATCTGAAGTGAGGATAGCTTGTTTGCAAGTCTTTTTTCTTAGACCCAGGCAAAAGGAAAGCAGATTCTTGAGGTAGTATTTTACAGACATAAAGTAAGGCATTTTGAGAGTTTCTGTAGAATGGCTGCGATTTATTAGAAGATGTAACATCATAAACATGGTTATAAAAAGATGTAGAGACATGTATTTATATACAATATATATTCTTTTAATTTAAGTTAATCTCTCAAATTGAATGTGTCCATGTTGTAAAATCTGTTTTCTGTTTTATTTTCTTCTTATATAGTATAAGAGTGATCATTTGAAGGCAAAATATGGGCATACAATCCTTCATCTTTCAATTTTAGAAAATGGGGATATGTTAAAAGTCACACTGGTAAATTTTAAGGTCAAAACCTTAAAATTTCTCAGTGTTCCTGCAAAATATATTGGTAGCTTTCAGGAATGTGGAAAAATAGGAAGTGTTTCTTTGCTTCTCTAGAAACATTTTCCTCTTGGTATGCCATAAGTATTAGTTGATTGATCTGACCTTCAAAGATAGTATCTTCCAGGCAGGTTAAACGGTTATAGCTTTTAGGTTAAGCCCAGCATTAGGCTTTCAGGTTAAGCCCAGCATACTTGAGAGACTGGACAGTTGTCTCCACTGGCATTTATACTTTGGGAATTAAAAAGCTCTGACCTCGGAGATAATTTCCATCCACAAAAGCTGAGACACATGCGATTATCTGGTTTCTAGAAAGATTGCATTTGTCTACCAAAGGACTGAAATAAGTGGGCAGGTTCATTATATTTCTAAGGAAGGAGAAGAAGGGAAATAGTTGCCTCCTTCCCCTATAAAAAGAAAAATACTTACTGTTTTCATTTTCTGTCTGTAGAATTTCTAACTATTATTTATGACTGCTAGCTCACCTGGTTCTCTTTCCCAAGTTGCCCTTGTCATACCCTAATGGGCCCAAGAACCAACTTGCCTTGTGGCAGGGATAGAGCCTGGTTGTGAATGGCCTTAGCAACATGGACTCCTACTTACCAAGGTGAACCTGGCTATGGCCATTGCTGAGTGTGAATCTGTCAGAGGCTGAGACCATTATTGAAGCTCTATTCCCCAGTGTGAGTCATCGCCTACCACCCAACAGATTGATCACATTGGACTTCTTCCATTGTGAAAGGGGCAGAAATTCTATTCTTTTGGAACAGATACTCTGGATATGAATTTACTTCCCTTGAAAAAATAGAACCTCTGCCAGAATTACCATTTATGTGATAAAGGAGAATATGTCTCCCAGTGTACTAGAAGTTAGATGTGGCGACTCTGTCCCCTGAAATCAAAGAATGAGTTCTAAAGGATGAAGGAGGTTAAGAGTAGGGAAAGTTTACTGGGGAACAGGAATAGCTCCTGAGAGACAGGAGGGGTCTCAAGTAGGCCCTTTTTCATAGGTAATTTATAGGGCAAAGTCACATTGTGGGTACAACATGGGTCAAAGTACAGTAGACCTATACAATTACAAGTACAGTGGTATCTTAATTCGTGACCTTGGTTCACAAACTTGGTTCACAATTCTGGAAATGATGACCATGGTCATGTTTATGTTGGAAAGATGGGTATGGTTGTGTTCCTTACTTGATAGAGAAGAGAGTTCACAAACAAAGATGAAATTTTGCCAAACACTTCTCTTTGTAAATCAAATAGTTTGCAAACAAAAGCATTCATGAATCAAGGTACTAATGTATAGCCACTTAGTTAATATTTATCCAATAGGGAAGTGGGGCATGCAGCAAGAGTATATGGCTGATATCACTAACTTTGGCTCATCTATGACTTTTAAAACAAGAGCATTTTGGGAAGGAATGGGTCTAGGTCTGGTCACACAGGGTGTCTGATGCATATCTGGACTTCGGACTGGTGGATCCATTACAGTATAATCTCAAGTTTCTAACCATTCCTTAGAGAACTGTACAAGTCTGGCCACTGTGACTCTGTCTTAAGCCCTTGCCTTCTTCAGGTGTGCTTCTGTCCACAATTCTGATGTCTTTTTCTGCTGACTGCCTTGAGATCTAATTACTTTTTTTTTACTGTATATTAATTTCTATCTAACTTAACTGCCTATAATATATATATTTATGAAACACCTTATCCACTTTTGTGGTATCCCACACAGCTTTGCTTTAGATCAAAAAATTAATTTCACAGCAAAAAATATGGCAATAGGCCCATGTGCATTAAATGTATTGGTTTTACTGTCTTTTCTGTCATCCAGAAACACCTGGTTTGGTGGAACAGTGGAAAGGTCTTTTAAAGACTCAGTTGTAGCTGGGTGACATTGTATTGCAAGATTTTGGCAAGGTTCTATAGAGAGTGTATGTGCTCTGAATTGAGATCCAAAACATGGTGTGGTCTCTCCTTTAGCTAGGATTCACTAGTCCAGGAATCAAGGGGTGAAGATGGAAGTGGTATCTCTCACTGTATCAGTCAGTGCTCACTAGAGAAACAGATTTAATGTAAGATATATAAATGCATATGTAAGGATTCACAAGATAAGTGTACAATGGCTGCCCACAGAGTCAGGTGTAGAAGAATACAAAAGGGAGACTGGTGAACGGAGTTCCAAAGGATCCAGCAGACTGCAGAGTCCCAAGAAAGTCTGTATCAAGAGGCTGATGGCTCTGCAGGCGGGAAGCTTAGGGTGTATGATGAAGGTTGCAGCATCTGCTCTGGAAGCCCAGGGATGATGCCCAAAGTGAAGGTGAAGACAGGAAAGCGCCTCTGAAGAAGTGGAAGTAAGCCTTTCTTCCTTGTTTCCCTTTTCCATTCAGGCTACAAGCTGTCACACACACACCAGGGTCTTCTGTCTTCTGTCTTCGTTAAATCCCTTCAGCCACACTCAGAACGATGCTGATCCAATTTAGTTGAGTGTTTGTTATTCAATCACACCCAGTATAATCTTATCACACTCACTATAAACTATCACACTCACTATAATCTTATAAGTGAAAAACCAGCAAGGTTTCTGCTTTCTTTTCCTATGATGCTATTATGGTCTGTTGGCCTGGAGGTCTTATTTCAAAGGAGGAAGTGTTTTCACCAGGAGTCATACCAGTGATTCTACTGAATTTTCTCCAGTATGAGTGGGCATAATCTAATTCATCAATGACCTGAATAGATTTAAACAGTAGAGGAAGTGCGAATTTTCTCTTTTCTGAAAATTTGTGCTGGGATATTGATTTTCTTCTGCCTGTGTACTCACACTTACACCATCAGCTCCCCTAGATCTCAGGCCTTTGGATTCAGACAGAATTATGTTACCAGTTGTCTTGGGTCTCCAGCTGTCAGATAACAGATGGGAAATTCTCAACCTTTGTATCAATTAGGGTTCACTAAACGAACAGATTAATATAATATAATATAATATAATATAATATAATATAATATATAAAGGGCTTACTAAGTAGGCTTTCAGTTCTGACTGCACGGTTACAGGTGGAATAATGCAAAATGGTTATCTTTATGCTGAGGAGTCAGATGATCCAGTAAAATGTTGAAGGCTGGGAGCTCACTGCAATCTGTTGGAAAGCCAAAGGATCCACTTTGGAAGGCTGAAGAGTGTGCACTGGAAACTAGAAGAAACTGGAGATGAGTGTCCAAAGGCAGTAGTAAAGCCTAGAGCTCTGAAGAAGCAAAAGAGTACACATTCTTCTTTCCCTTTTTATTCCATCTATGCTAAAATCCTATTGGTATATGCTACTCATATCAGGGGGTGGATCTTAGCTCATCAGTTTGTCAGTCATCCACAGACACACCCAAAACTGAGGTTGACTAATCTATAGGCCTTTCTTCATCCATCATGTTGACATTATAGTTAACTATCACAATCTCTATGATTCTGTGAGTCTATGTTTTAGTATGCATATTATAGGTTTTGTTTCTCTGAAGAACACCGAATAAATGTCCTACAGTGTGTTCGTGGAGTTTTTTTCTCTTTTAATACTGCTCAGTGTTCTACAAGCTTTACTGTTTCTGGGAGTACAGAAAAATGAAGATGTGATCTAGCGTTTGACCAAATACCATGATGGAGATTCTGTTCCAGGAACAGCTTCCCTTAATTCAATGTTTCTCACTTTAGTATCTGAGCTCTGCTATATTTGACCTCAGAACCAGGATAATCTCTTATACTCAATATTTTTAACTTAATTATATTACAAAGTTCTTTTTGGCATGCTAACATATAGTAGGTTTCGAGGATTAAGAAGTAGACATCTTTGGGAGGGTCATTATTTTCCTATCATAGGCATATTAAGGATATTAGACTATGTTTTCTAATTTCTAGGTAAAATCAATAAAACTTTCCAAAAAGCTCTGATCATCACTCCAAACCTACCAAATATAGTACATTTCTTTGACCTGTTTTCCTTTTTCTGATGTGAAAAGAAAAAGGTACTTTGAAGTCCCTCCTCGGTCTGTACTCACTACTTGAGAGTGAGTTCTAAAATGTCTTTCAAGTCTCATTTTTAAACCCAAGGTAGGAATTTTGAAAGGCAGTTAGATCATGGGGGTGGGTACTGACTTCAGCAACAAATAAATCCACTGGTGAGTTCCTACCTGAATGAGCTATTAGGTGTGAGCCTTGGTTGACCCCTGGGACATAAGTAGGAAGAGCATATTTCTGTCCTCAGCCCTTTTCTCTTGGTCTGGCTCCTCCCTTGCTCTTGACTTTCTGGCCTGTTGTAGATTGAGCAGCTGTCCTCTGCCATGCCATTCTGCCTTGCTGTTTCTGCATTGGAACCAGTTGATCATGAACTGAAGACTCTGAAATCATTTGCCGCAATAAGTATTTCTCTTTAGATTGTGTGTGTCAGCTATTTGGTCCCAAGGTAGGGAGAGGGGACTGACTAATACAATCCCATTATTACTACAGAGGAAAAATTGAGATATAAGTTCAGTATCTTTTCAAAGATTTTATGAGAACTGTAGAATTAGCTGTAATTGCAGTTTAATTGTTTTACACTTCCCAGATTTATTAAGGTATATTTGACAAATGGAATTGTATATATTTAAGGTGTACAAGATAATTTGCCATATGTATGTATTGTAAAAAATTACTCCAAATTAGTTAATTAACACATCCATTACCTTACATAGTTACTTTGTGTATGTGTATGATGAGAAACTTTTTAAATATTTCAACCATGCAATAGAGTGTTAGTAATTATAATCGCTGTGCTTTATAATAGATAAGTGGAGTTCATTCATCTCATAACTGAAAGTTAATACTCTTTGACCAACATCTCCCTATTTTTCTCACTTGCATTAACCTGGAAATCAGTCTTCTACTTTCTGTTTCTATGAGTTTAACTTTTTTTATAGTCCATGTATACATGAGATCGTATTCTTTACTGTCTTTATAATGTGCTTTCAGTATAACACACTGCCTGTATTATATCAGAAATTTCTTATGACTTCTACCTATTCAAAGTATTTCTACATTATTTAATTTTCTCTTGATTGGCAATGTTACACAAGAGAGTTACCTACCACAAGTTTTGTACTAGTAATGACAGAATCAGAGGGAGCATCAGTGGTTGAAGCTCCTTGATTATTTTAGACCTTTATGATAACACAAACTACATCTATTTTTGGAGGCCTAATCTAGAATTTCCAATTTCAGGTATTACTGTTGCGTTTTTTGTTTTGTTTTGTTTTGCTTTTTGTTTTTGTACTGGGAATCGAACTCAGGACCTCACACTTGCCAGGCAGGTGCTGTGCCACTGAACTATATCCCCGGTTGTTGCCTAATCTTAATAAATCCCTAAATATTCTTATTTCTAAAAAGTTGGGTTTCTTAGCTTTTTATGAGACTTGAAGATGGAATGCATTCAAAACCACAACAGAAGTTCTGTAAATAGAAGTTTGCTAAGTCTTCTGAAAAAAGGGGGAAGAACTCTGAAAACAGAATTTAAATAAGCATGATTTTGTAATTGCATTGAATGTTAAATGGCATACTGTATATCTGCAAAGTGTACTGAGGCCAAAAAGAAAAGTCATGAATAAGATAGACAATGTAATTAAATATGAGCAATAAAAATGATTGAATAGACGACTGTTCAAGAGCCATATTTGAGTCCTTCAGATAATAAAGTTTAAAACAATTTTAGTTCTCAACATATAGTAGCATGAACTAGTAGAAAAAATAAAATAATAAGGACCCAAGATCTCCCAAGATTGCAAATTTTAAAATGGGATATAAAATAAAAATGAGAAAGTTGCCTCTAGTTAAAATTGCATGTACTATACTATATAGACCTCGCTAGAGTAAGAAATATTGTTCTTTGGTATAGAGTTTAGAAAGTAAACAATCACAAGCTTTTAAAGCAAGTGGTTCAATTCCCAGTACTAAAAAAAAAAATTAAATAAAGCGAGTGGTATAAATTTAATATGATTGAAGAACTATACTGTATACAAAATCAAGATAACAGCAGTGAAAAAAGGATCAGTTCAATTTTTTTCTATTCTAATTATCTTCGTTTCAGTGGATTAGAAAATGGTAAATGTAGAAGTCAAGTTGGAGATAGTCCTGAGCTCAATCGCCTGCCAAGTTAAGTCTGATAAATGGCAAGTGTGTATAATTAATACTGTCATTTTTCCCTAGACCAAAGGGCGACTGCAGTAACTATAGATTGTAATTGTCATCGTTGTCACATAAAATGTGCTATTATTAAGTTCAAGCTGAATTTTATTGCTGGGAATGCTCATAAATTGAGCGGTCAGTCATTTAAATTACCAAGTGGAGAGCTTTGTGGCTTGCTCTAAAACTACTTTCTGAGACAATGTATTTGACTTTGGACCTCCAGAAACTAATTGCAATTTTTGAACAGACATGAGACAGGCTGTAACCTAGAAGTGAGGCTATTCTGACAGGCACACCATGTACACTTGTGAGTGTTCATAGAAATCTTACATTTTTATTTCCAGTTGTTTTGGTGTAGAGGCAGCAGAGGAGAATGCAGTAGCTACCAAATGACACATGAGTGGGAGAGATCATTTTGCAAACACGCTATTGCTTTCTTGCAAGATGCCTGCTTCCCAGAAGATGATATTGATGAAAAATTAAAGAGCACAGGATAAAAATTATGATAGATTTGTTGCTTGTGTCCCAGGGAATGACCGTTGGAGAGAAATTTGACTAGAGTAGTAAGACAAGGGGAATCAGCTAATGACATGTGAAAAGGTTTAAGAGCCACTAATAGAAGGTCTGATGATTCCATTAATAATTCAATTTCCTCAGATATCTAAAATCACAGCAATTAAAATGATATATAATAGACTTGGTATGCTATACTCTGATATGACAATTGTTGATGAGATACAGAGGTTGTGTTTGGTATTTTTAATTACATTTAGGGTTTTTTTTTCCTTTTTTGACATGAAATAATATAATCTTAAATTAAAATTATAAATAAAGGGAAAGAACATCTGTATCTCCATCATATTGACCCTGAAAAAAGAATTAGATTGCCCTTTTAATTCATGTCATCTACATAAGAATGAATTTTTATAGTTGTGGTAGGTATTTGTGCAATTTTATGTTCTATGTTCATTTGATATTGCATCTTTTGTATGAATACATAATACATTTCAATGCCATACGTAGCAATTTGATTCACTCTTAGTGTTCAAGTTTCAAATCTAAGTATCCCTTTCCAGATTATTCAGCCTGCCTTTGCCCCTCCTTTCATCCAAAAGCTGGCTGGGTAGTTTGCAAACCTGAGTCCAAGGGCCCCTGGTAGAATTTTCATTCTGAAGCCTAAGATCTGAGAACCAAAAATCTGAGGACAGTGGGAGGTCAAGGTCTCTGCTTCAGCCCCTGGGTAGAGAACCAGAAATTCTTCCTTTTTTACCTTTGTGCTTTATTAAGGCTCTCAGTGGTTCCATTGGCAAACACTCACATTAGAGAGGGCAGTTCTCTTTCCTCAATCCACCAAATATGTTCACAAAGACATCCAGAAATAATGTTTAACAAGAAATTGGGACATCCTGGGTTCCAGTTAAGTCAATGCATGAAATTAACTATCACAGTACTTATATCTTCATATATGTATAAATGAAATGTAATATATATTTTTGTCATAGTTTTGCCTATTCTGTGTATTGAAATTTTTAAGTTTATTTTTTTGATTGTTAAAAGTTTTACTTTAACTTTTATGTTTAGCATTACTGATACAAAGTATTTTCCCTTTTTGTGAATATGTTTGTGTTTATTTCCCTATTTTAGTTTAAAGTCTTTCTCTTTAGTAAAAGCTCTTACAGACTTTAGCCTGTTGAGCAGCCAAGCTTAGCTGAATTCATTCAAACCACTATTTAGAATGGTAAAATGCTGAGTTAACTGGTGCAATGAGGAAGGAACTTGCATTCTTTAACATCCCTAATATGACGGTGAAGGAGATAACAATTACTGGTCCTACTGATATAAGAGAAATATAACTCCTAAACTTTTAGATGTCAGATACGCCAAGTTCCTGTCTCCCAAATACTGAAGAATGAATTGCAAGGGACAATGGAGGTCAAGAATAAGAAAGGTTTATGGAGAGATCGCTTCTGAGGGGTACTGAGAGTGAGTTGCTACAGAGGCCACTTCTCCCAGAATGTTTTATGGAGCAAAATTACTAGGTGGGTACAACTCAGGTCAACCTATGATCAACCAATAAGATTGCAAGTGTAGCCACTTAGCTAATACTGATCCAACAAGGAAGTGAGGCACATAGCAAGGGCATATGGGGAGCATCATTAGCTTTAGCTTGTAACTTCTAAGAGAAAGAACAGAAACATTTTTGGGAAGGGATGGGTCCGGATGTTCTGGTTACCCACCTGAACATCTGATGCCTGTTTGGACTTACTGAATTAGGTGGTGCTAATTAGAGTATAATTCCAAATTACTGTTTACTCCTTAGTGGTCATGCAGGTTTGGCCATTGTAACTCATCTCAAGGTCTGGCCTTCTCCAGATGTACCTCCAACCACAGTTCTGGTATGTTCCTATATTCTGCACTGACTCCCTTAAGGGTCTAGCCCAGTCTGTTGGCCTATTAATTTCTATCTAACATAGCTGCCTGTAATACTTCTACTGAGAACCCATGTTTTATATCAGCTAATTCTTACAACAAATCTACAAAGTTGGTAGCTACCCCATTTGTAAGTAGGAAACTGAAACTCAATGAGATAAAATGAATAAATGCTAAGTCTGTGATTTCAGTTTATATCTGCTTTCTCCCACAGTCTGTGCACTGTTTATTACGTCAACAGATTGTAACTGGCAGTGCAGAATGGATATTTAAAAGTTAGATTTTATTTTTCTTCTAGAGATAAGCAACTTCTCCAGACTTTTTCCTGCTGAGCATATAACCAACACCCCTCCTCTTCTCAGCCCCAAAGCCATTACAGAATACATGCAAACTGGCCCCAGGAGGCTGGAGCTACTTTCTTTTCCACAAGAAAGGGGAAAGTGAGCCGAAGGTGTCTGGAAGCCATAAAGCAAGTGTGGACATCTGCACTGTATCTCTGAGCTCCCCTC
>RJWT010046985.1:0-11425 GCA_004365215.1 Cuniculus paca | reverse complement strand
ACCTCTAGAGAGTCATTTTGGTTTTCAATATGTGTCCTTTTTGGTGCTCTGTACTGGTCTTGCCCTTTGCATTTGATACTTGGTAAATGTTTGCTGGTCAAATGACTCAAGTCATTGGCTCCCGTGCCAGCTTACTGCAGCTTGCAGATGAGCATATCACAGTGAGTGTGGATTAAGCCAGTCCATGCAGAACCTGTCCCCTAAATGCTGCATGATTTAGTACACGTGTTTACTAAGCCTTCTCTCACTGGTGAGGTATAATTAGCAGCCATCCTGGGGATTAGCATGAATTGGAGTTACATACAAAAGACTCACGGAGCACAGCAGAGCAACAGTGCATCAACAGGAGGTGGAAGTTGGTGCTCTTGTCATCAGTTCCAGAATTGGGATGTGAGTGATGGGCCTTCCTGTTAACCCTGAAAGCTCATGGAAAGGGCAGACAGCAGATTTGAATGTGGGTGGAGCCCACTCAGCTCCTGATGAAGAGTGCCAGGTATCTCCTGGGAAATGGGGAGGCCTATCTTTAGCCCTTGGATAAGGCATGTCAGTTGCAATCATTCACTCCCCCTCACCTAAGTCATCAGAGAGCAACAGGCATCCTCCCAGCAAGCATGACGAACTCTGCAAGTGGCCCTCAGGGTTATTGGTAATTGCTTGGACCATTAATAGCTGTGATATGGTGCATTTGTGTGTTTGTCTTCCCTGTCTTCCCTCTGGTAGCCTTGGATAGAAAATGCTGCTCTAGGTAGAGTGGGGAGGGGAAGATAGAGAGAAAGAAAGAGGTTAGAGAGGAAGAATATAAATTGAATTTTGGGTTCGTAATGGAGAGTTGGTTGCCTCTATTAGCTCATCATCGAAATGGGGTCATCATGTAAATGAGATGTTATAAGGTTCTTACCTGGTGTGTTTTGTTTGTCCTGTTATCATTTAACTTTGAATTAGTTGCCAACATTTTGAGATCCAAATTCCTCTCCTCTGTCCTCCTCTCCCCTCCCCTCTCTTCCTTTCTCTTCCCTGTGCTAAGGATTGAACCCAGGGCCTTTTGCATGTTAGGCAAATGCTTTTATCACTAAGCTACAGCCCTAGTCCCCAAATTTCATGCTTGTTGTGTGGAAAAATCAGAAGGCCCATCCACACTTGTTGCCACATCCCTATGGCAACAAGTGGCTTGAGATTAGCACTTTCTCCCTGTACCCCACCATCATCCTTGGAGAGGGGGATGTCCTTCCTTTCTGCGGTCCCCACTTTGCCTGTTTCCCTCATTTATGTTACACTGTTGGCCCTGATGTTCATGAAGAAAATAACTGTTCTTTGTTCAGAGGGCCTTTCTTGGCTGTTCTCTTCTTCCGGGGACTGCTCCTTGGCATGCAGGTGGTTAGTCCATGGCATGCAAGTGGCTGTGTTCATGTTGTGGTCACTGTTGCTGTCATTAATCTCCTGTGATATGTTTTATTGTAGCACCTGGGCCTTAAGTCTTTCTTAGTACAACCCCAGAGAGCTACTACCAGTCAGCTTCGGTTGGATGATCCCAGGAAATATTGGACAAAGAGTTCAAGGACCTAAATTTCATTTTGAAATGCCAGTGTGATCTTGGGAAAGAACCTTTACCTTTGTCAGCTTCTGGTCCTCCATCTGTAAAATGAGAGTTTGGATGATATTTTCTGTCAGGTTCCTCCTATCTCTGGAAAATTCATGTGCCTTCAAGGACTGACAGGCAAGAAACATATGAAAGTATGAATAATGGTTATCTTTGGGTGCTTGAGTCATGGCTACCTTGAGTCAGATCAACTGGATATAAATTTGGGTTTCAACTTGCCAGCTTACTAGGTTTTACCACTTACCAGTTCTTTATGTCTCTGAACCTCAATGTCTTTATCTGTAAAATGGGACAAGATAGGACCATGTTGTGAGACTTAGATACACTCATGTGTATAAGGACATAACTCAGTGCTTGGCTTATAATTACAGGGGTCATGTTATTATTTTGTCAACATTTTGTAGTTTTAGTTTTTTTCCAATGTACATGTACTTTCTATCAACCCAGAGAAAAACAATTAAAGGTGATCCGATGATATGAACATATACCCTGAAAAAGAATGGAACAGATCCCACAAAATGCTCAGAAATGGAAAGTCAAACAAATGATTCACATATGTTGGAGCAACCAACTTCTTTTGTCTTCTTAAGATGACTTGACATACGCAGACCAGAAGTTAAACGTGGTTGATGTGAAAACAACTTTAAGAAGAAATGATCTCTTTGACCTTTGCACTAAATGACAACACCAAATAGACCATATGTTTGCTCTCGGCTTAGGGCTTTAGAATGCAGACATAAATAGTTTCTCATTTTGTCTTTGCCAAAGAGTAATGACTCAGTGGTAACCTGGGGAATGTGGCAGTCTCAAAAATATTTGTTTAAAGAATCCTTGTTTTTAGATGAGGAAATAAAGGTTCTGAGAGATTCAGGGATTTGCTCAGAGGCACACACAGCTAGAAAACCTAAGGTTTTGGGTTCTTATTCTTTTGCTCTTATTTTGTTATCTTTTCAACTTCATAACTGTAGGGCCAGGGATGTAGCTCAGTGGTCTAAGCACCTGCCTGGCAAGCGCAAGGTCGTGAGTTCAATCACCGGTGCCGCAAACAAAACAAAACAAAAAAACTCAACTTCATAACTGTGGACACTGTTGGTTTCAGGAAGGGGATTAGATTCAATACAGACAATTTAAAAAAAAATTTCAGACCAAAGATTTTGTTGTTAATATTTTATCGTCTTGAACTGGGGATATAGCTCAGTGGCACAGTGCCTGCCTGTCAGGTGTGAGGTCATGAGTTCGATCCCCAGTACCAAAAAAAAAAAAGTTATTGTCTTAACTTAGATGAGTAAGATGTTGAGGATGAAATTAAAATTCAAAACTCCTTCCAGAGTGAAATGATAGACCTATACCACAGACTGTTTCAGAGGACCCTCCCCCACCTAGGGTATAAATGACAAATAATATGCAATTGACAAATAATATGGAATTTTTCAATTCGTGTAACATACAAATTGAAAAACCATACATACTTAAGGTGTATGCACAAAGTGATGTTTTAAAAAGTGTATGCATTGTGCAGTGATTATGTTAAGCTAAGTAACATATTCATACATCTCACATAGTTATCTTTTTAAAATTTTCATGGTGAGAATACGTTGATCTACTCTTTTGACAAAGTGCTAGGATACAACACATTTTTATGAACTATGGACTACCGTCACCATCAGGCACACTAGATTCCTAGAATCTATTAAAATATTTTGTAAGAGAGAATTTGAATCCTTTGACCAATGTCTCCTCAAGGGTTTAAGAAGAATTTGTAGCATTTTAGGAAGGGGGATGAATGACTTTGTAAACTCAGTTGGAATTTACTTATATTTTTTGTTAGAATATGTTTGTGATACATAGTAATGATATTATCTTGGGGAATTGGTACATGTACATATTACATCTGAATCAGTTTTATTTAAAAAAATGCTTGAATTTTAATATTTTTGGACAAGGCATGTGTTTGCAGTTCACTACAGCCCCTCCCATTCTGTGGATTTACCCTTTATGTTAACTGCATGTTATCTGTAAACACTGGACCTTATGATACACAGTTACAGGGTTTTTATTTATTTATTCACTTGTTTATTTTGCTCTGACAATAAACTTAACAGATTCTAAGTCGCAATATAGCTCTTAAGAAAAGTAGAAGAAGACAAATTTCTCAAATTATAATGTCTAAATCAAGGGAGACGATAACTCCTTTACATTGCCTTTTTTATTAGGAGTGCTTTCAATACTAGTAATAGAAAATTTGACCCACAATGGCTTAGTCCACTAAGATATTCAAATTTTTATTTAATAAGGAACATCAGGCAAGTTCAGTGACTCAGTGATCCATAAGGATTCAGGTTCTTTCTATTTTACCTTACTTTTCTCAGCAGCTGGGTTATCTTAGCGACAAATGGCTGCCTCTGCTCCAGTCATCACATCCTCACGTGCATCATTACAAGCAGAGGAAAAGGGGGAGAAAATAGACATTTTCCCACCTAGAGCCTTTACCTCTTCATTAGAGTAGACTTCTTATATCTCACTAGCCAGAAATGGGTTATATTCTCATTCTTCAAACATCACTGATAGAGAATCTAGGATTCTCCTTTGAAAATAGGTAATGCTGTCTAAGCAGAATTTGCTTCTGTAACAGGGGTATAGGAGCAACACTTAAGTAGTACAATTGATAATGTGCCCAGCAACGTGAACACCATTATCTTTCGAGGTGCACTTAGTTCTAGAGGATATTATTATTATTATTATTATTTTAAGAGCAGAATATATTTATTGGGAGAAAGAAAGAAAGCTTCTGTCAGAGGGACAGAAGGGGTCCTGAGTGGGTTGCCAGAGACTCTTTGTTTTAGGGACTTTTTATAGAGTAGACGGGTCCAAGGTGGGGAAGAATGGGAATTCCTAAGGTGGGCATAAGGTGGGACAAAACTATGGTTAACCAATAAGGTTAATTGCTCAGGTAAAATTGATTAAGTCTGGGACAAATGGGGATATGAGTCACGTAGCCAGCGAGCATGTTTAAGGAGCAGTGACTCTTTCCCTAGAGGTCTAGAGGATATTATTTAAAAATAGATGCTGAAAAATTGCAGTGTATGTGGAGGAAGGACCTATAGGATTGTACAGGATCTAAATGAAATATGTTAAGTGTCACAGAAGAAATACTTAGGGATGTTCACCCTGCAGAAAGGAAATCTCAGGGAGTATTTTTAAAATATGTTCAGATGCCCCATGGCCTGCTACGGGGTAGAAAGTTTACCCTTAATTTTTTTCGTTGTTGTTGTTGTTGTTGTTGTTGTTGTTACTACTCTGGGGACAGAGCTGAGAGTGAAACACGAAGAAATAAAGTTTCAGTGGATATGAGGAATAAACTTAGGTAGTTAATCTTCATAGAAGAGCAGGTATCTGTCAGGATGTGGCTGAGCTTAATGAGTGCCTGACTGTTGGGAAGGGGACAGAGGACAGGGCTTGCATTCGTCAGGGGGAATTGGGCCACCTCAAGGTTCTTGCTTATTCAGAAGCTTTACATCTTTCAAATCCTTGATTTTTTAAAAAATCCCCAAACCCTGGTAGTTTGGGCTCTTGGATTTGGCTGAAAACCAACATCCTTACTTTCTCAGAGTGTGAGTAATTCAGTATAAATTTGCCTTGCATGGGGGAGGAATTTATGATCCCTGCATCATCACCTCAAATCCCCAGAGGATTTTACATCACCCTGAAGGGTAGATGATATTTGGAAAGCAGAAAAGCTATGTATATATCAACTCAACACACACACACACACACACACACACACACACACACACAGATACACACACACACAGACACACAGACACACACACAGACACACACGCACACACACAGATACACACAGACACACACACACAAGCATAAGTAGGTCAGTTGGCGTCATATTTACTAGTGGAGATGTTTTTGGCTAAGAAGCTCATCTGCAGAAGATGATGTTTGGAATAATTGCTAATGATCTCTAAATAGGGTGTGTTTGCAAATGCATTGAGTTAATCATCATTACTTATTAAAGTATTTGCACATTTTCTTTGCACATCTCACGGTAGTAGGTAGTAATGTTTATATTTTAGAGTAGGACCCCTCTCTGATTTTTCAGTTGTCAAACTATTCTTGATATGTCTCTTGCTCTGCCCAGCAGTTTTAACATTTACTTATGGTGGAAAGTGCTCTCTCAGTGGAGTTCTGCTGCTTCTTCACTTCCCCTCTTCTCCCTGACATTCTCTCTAGGAAAAAAATGAAACCCGAATGTGTTCCCTCCATAACATTTCCTCTAGGAAAAATAAACTCTGAAGTTGTTTTCCAAATGCTTTATCTTTCTATGATTTATGACTTTCCATATGATGGAAAAAGTATTCTAATTACTGTATGTATTTAATTTGAAAAGGCGAGTGTGTACAGAGCAAAAAATCTAAATAGTACCCTATAGCATTCGAAAAGAATGTTTGCTCAGCTGTGCATTGCCGATCTGTAGACACTGGTCCCACTCCCTGTTACCCACTTGGAGAGGAAACATGTTAATTGAGATGGCAGTTTATGTCCATTTGTATTTTTTGCCTAAGTTGGGATATTACAGGGGTCCTTTCTTCTTACAATTCCAACCCTGAGAGGTTAATCATTTTCTATCAGTCCGTAATGGTGGCCAACTTGCCAAAACAACATAAACTCACTCTAGAATGTAAGTAGTTGGCCCTCACACTCACTCAAAGAATTTAAGATGGTGTGGGAAAAAATGAAGAATAATAGCTAATGTCTTGAAACAAATAAAAAAGAGGGTATATGGGGAGCTGTGGGCTACTTTATAATCTCACGAAGGCCAGTACCATGCTATTTTTAAAAATCACTATAGTTTTGTAATGTAACTTGAAATATAGTGTAGTGATACACACATATATATATACATATGTATATATATATACATATGTATATATATATATGTCTCAGCCATAAAGAATGATAAATTCGAGGTATTTGTAGGAAAATAGATGCATCTTGAGATCATAATGCTAAATGAAATAAACTAGATACAGAAAGTTAACTATCACATGGTTTCACTTATGTGAGAAACTCCACATGTATTAAATAAAACAGAGATGATAGGAAACTGGGAGGTAGACTTTATGGAGTTGAGAAGGGGGTCTGAGCATGGAGGTTACGGGAGGGAAGGAAGGGAAAATGAAAATGATCAAGATACAGTATGTATATGTACCAACTTCCCAAAATGAATGCATTCATTATGTATCACAAACACATGCTACTTTAAAAAAGAAACAAAAAGGAAAAAGCATTTTTGACCATTCAATTTATTTTATTTTTCTGTAGTATGTTATAATTGGATAAGCATAATATTCTTCTTTTTTTCCCATTCTTCCTTTCAAACTGTTTTCCCCTCAAACCGCCTTCCTCTCCCCTTTCACAAAAGCTCAGTTTTCATTTTATCCTTCTTTTCTCATGGTTTTTCTTTCCTTTTCCTCCTTTCCCCCTCCCCCTCCCTAGTTCCCTATTTCTTTTGAACAGTTTTTTTTCCTATTTCACTGTATCTATTGTACATTTTTGTTTTTATTTACATCTTCAGTTTATCACACCAGAGAGATGAGGCAATATTCAAATATTCATGGTCTCAAGGTCCATTCAATTTAGCTATAAATGACTCAATTTTATCTTTCTTCATGGTTGAGTAATACTCCATTATATAAAAAAAACTGCATCTCTTTTATCCATTCATTGATTGATGGACATTTGGGTTGCATCCATGATTTGCCTATTACAAACTGTGCTGCTATAAACATGAATGTGACTATATCACTGTGTTATGACACTTTTAAATCTTCTGGGAAGGCACCCTGAAAGGGAATACCTGGGTCAAATGGGACTGCTAACCATAGATTTGAGGAATCTTTGCACTGATTTCCACAGTGGTTGCACCAGTCTACACTTCCACTAGCAGTGGAGAAGAGTTCTTTTTTTCCCACAGCCTTGCCAGAAGTTGTTACTAGTTGTTTTCTTGATAATAGGCATTCTCTCTGGAGTGAGATGGAATCTCGGTGTTGTTTTAATTTGCATTTCTCAAATAACTAGTGATGTCAAACATTTTTTCATGTATTTATTTGCTGTTTGCATTTCTTTTTTTCTTCTTTTTTTTCTTTTTTGCGGCACCGGAGATTGAACTCACGACCTTGCGCTTGCCAGGCAGGCGCTTAGGCCGCTGAGCTAGATCCCCGGCTGTATTTCTACTTCTGAGAAGTGGCTATTCATCTCAGATACCCATTTTTGTATTGGGTCTTTCGATTTGGAGGGTCTGACTTTTTTCAGCTCTTTATATGTTCTAGATATTAATCCTTTGTCTGAAGAACAGCTGGCATAAAGTTTTTCCCACTCTATGGGCTATCTTCCTCTGTGATTTCTTTTGCTGTGAAAAGCTTTTTCATAAGATAAGACCCCAGTTTTTGATTCTTTGTGACAGTTCCTGTGCAATTAGGGTTTTGTTCATAAAGTCTTTGTCTACACCTATGTCTTCTAGAGTTCCACCTATGCTATCTTCCAGCAGATTTAGTGTTTGTATTTTAAAATTTAGAATTTTTAAAATTTACCTTTTGATTTTCGTTTAGTGCATGGTGATAGAAATGGGGTTAGTTTTAGTCTTCAGCATGTGGAATGACAGTTTTTCCAGCTCCACTTATTAAAGAGGCTATCATTCCAGCGAATGTGTTTGGCCCCTTTGTCAAAGATCAGGTGGCTGAATGCATTTGGAGTTGTTTATGCATCTTCTAGACAGTTCCATTTATCCTCAGATCAATTTTTTTTGCCAGTATCATGCTGTTTGTATCATAGTAACTCTGTAGTATAATTTCAAGTCAGGGATTGTAATGCCCCATGACTTGTATTTGTTACCCAGAATTGCTTTTGCTACTCTAGGTCTCTTCTGGTTCCAAATGAATTTTAGGAATGTTTTCTGTAGTTTCTGTGGGATATGGTAATTGCATGTTGATTGAGATTGCATTAAATCTGTGCAGAAATTTTGGAAGTATGGTCATTTTCACTATATTGGTGCTTCCAACTCAAGAGCAAGGGATATCTTTCCATTTTCTGATATCCTCTTCAATCCCCTTTTTCAGAGAACTGTAGTTTTCAATGTAGAGATCTTTTACTTCATTTGCTAGATTTATTCCTAAGCATTTCATTTTTTGGATGCTATTGTGAAGGGTGTTGTTTCCTTAATCTCTCTCTCAGTGAGTTTGTTATTTGTGTACAGGTATGCTATTGATTTTTGAGTGTTGACTTTGTATCCAGCTACTTTACTGAATTTGGTTATTAAATCTAGACATCTTTTGGTAGAGTTTTTGGCATCTTCTATGTGGAGTGTCATGTCATTTGCAAGTAATAATTTAACATCTTCTTTTCCTATCTTTATTCCTTTTGCTTCTTTCTTATTGCTATGGCCAATATTTCTAGAACTGTGTTGAACAGGAGTGTTGATAGTGGACATCCTTATCTTGTTCCTGATTTTAGAGTGAAAGCTTTCAATTTTTGACCCTTTAGTATGATACTGACTCTTGGTTTGTCATAGATGACTTTTATCAGATTGAGATAAAGAGAGTCTATTCCAATTTTCTTTAGGGTTTTTATTATGAATGGGTGTTGAACTTTGTCAAATGCTTTTTCTGTGTCTATTGAGATGATTATATAATTTTTGTCCTTTGTTCTGTTGATAGAGTGTATTACCTATTTTGTCTGCATATGTTGAACCATCCCTGCTTCCTTGGGATGAATCCTACATGGTCCTGGTATATAACCTTCTTAATGATTTGCTGTATTCTGTTTTCCAGTATCTGACTGAGGATTTTTGTGTCTGTGTTCATTAGGGAGACTGGCCTGTTGGGAGAATCTCTTTTCTGGTTGGGTCTTTCTCTGGTTTTGGTATCAGAGTAATACTTGCTTCCATGAATGAGTTTGGGAGCATTGCTTCCCTTTCTGTTTCATTAAAGATTCTGGGGAGTAATGGCATTAGATCCTCTTTAAATTTCTTGGAGAACTCGGCTGTGCATCCATCAGGACCTGGGCTTTTCTTTGCTGGTAGTTTTTAAATTACATTTTCAATTTCATCATCTGATATTGGGTTATTTAGAATTTCGTATCTTCTTGATTCAACTTTGGTAGTTCAGATGTATCTAGAAATCTGTGCATTTCATTTGTGTTTTCTGTTTTATTAGAATAAAGTTTCTCAAAGTAGGTATTGATGATCTTCTGGATTTCTGTAGGATCTCTTGTGATTAGCATGACAAATTTAAAAAAATCTAATGAAGACCATGGACCTTTTCATATATCATTATATTATACTCTATGCACAATATGTGCAATTGTAGGGGTTCACAGATCCACTGAAACCCATTGAAATTGATTTACAGTAGGCCTCCCTTACTTGTGGTTTCTCTTTCTACAGTTTGTTATTCACAACCAACCATAGTTTGAAAATACTAAATGGAAAATTCTAGAAATAAATAATTCATAAGTGTCAGATTGTGTGTATTTTGAGTAGTGTGATGAAATTTTGTACCCTCCTGCTTTGCCCTGTTTGTGATGGAAATCATGTTTGTCTAGAGCATCCTTGATGTATATGCTACCTGCTGATCTGTCATTCTAGCTTTTTTGATTATCATATCAGTTGTCATGTTGTTTGTGTGTGTGTGTGTGTGTGTGAGAGAGAGAGAGAGAGAACACATCTTCATGTAACCTTTTTACCTTATATTATTGTTAGTGATCTGTTTTGTTATTTTTTATTGTTGTTTATCACTTACTGTGCCTAATTTATGT
This sequence comes from Cuniculus paca, assembly GCA_004365215.1. Taxonomy (NCBI): domain Eukaryota; kingdom Metazoa; phylum Chordata; class Mammalia; order Rodentia; family Cuniculidae; genus Cuniculus; species Cuniculus paca. Next base: position 1,002 of record RJWT010046985.1, on the reverse strand, counting down.
ATTATACTTTAGCATGGGTATGTGCATGTGGAAAAAAAACACAATACATATACAGTTTGTCACTATTCACAGTCTCAGGCATCTACTAAGAGTCTTGGAATTGTCCACTGAAGATAAGGAATCTACTTATTGTGTTGTACTTATTGTGAATGTACTTATTGTGAATGTACTTATTGTGTGAAGATAAGGAATGTACTTATTGTTGTGGAATGTACTTATTGGTTTGTTAATGTGATTATTATTCACACATTTATTGAGTCTGTGACTTGGGTCAAAATGTTCTGTAGACAGATCTGTGATCAACTTGTTTGCTCTGATATAACTTGGAATCTAGTTGGTGTTAGACAATTGAAGCTGAGTGCGATGCATCCGTGATCAGGATGGTTGAGGGAATGTAGAAGAGGGCATCCTCATTTAGAGGTCTCAGAGTTAAACTGAGAACTGATGTAATCCCTACAGGCTTCCATCCAGCTGGCTGAGGTATTCTGTGAAGTGGAGAAGGTTGGCTCATGGAGGACTAAAAGCAAGTTTACAATCTAAGCCCTTCTCTCTTCTTAGTGTGTTAGTCAAGGCTGCCAGGTTTGAATGATGTTTTGATAGCTCCTGAATATTCCTTTGGATGGCATATCTTACCATCACAGCATTGAGCTCTTTGCCAATTCCTCTTTGGTTGTCACATATGACTGAATGTCTCCAGCTCTATCTTGTCTCTTCAAATTAGGGATGCTGAGCCAGGAAAAGTGAGTGGCATTTGTAATCCATATTGTCTCACATGTCTGCAATCCTAGGACTGAAAAAAATGCATATTTTCCAGAAGAATTGTTTTAAAACTAAAATATCTGTGGAATTGAGGAAATGTAGTATTCGTTGTCTTGGGTAAAATACATCCAGAACCACATGAAGAAGCTGTTGAATGTAGAAAGACAGTCTTAGGTGAGAGTTTGGCTTTCATTAGTGGGATTTTGGAAATAGCCTTGAGTGAAGTCCTTAACTTCGTGGTCA
>RJWT010046984.1:0-11374 GCA_004365215.1 Cuniculus paca | reverse complement strand
TTTTTTTTGGTCTTACTGCAACAGGGTCCCATTATGCAGTTCAGGCTGGCCTTGAACTCTCTTGCCTCAGCCTCTTGAGTACTGCAATTACAGGTGTGCACCGCCATACCCGGCTCTTCGTGTATTTTCAAAAGATTCAAATTCTATTACAAAGAAATAGTACTGTACCTGACGAAATCTCAACTCCTACAAGAAGATTCTAGAGGGTTATTAACTGTCAAAACTGAAAGAATTGTTAAAAAGGTTATTATAAAGCTAGGCATGGTAGTTCATGCCTGTAATCTCAGCACTTGGGAGGCTGAAGCAGGAGACTCCCCAGTCCAAGGCTAAAGTACCTAATGAGTTCAAAGTTGCCCTGGACTACATACCAACACCCTGCCAGGGAAAAAAAAGTTATTATAAAACTTTGTACGGTCACTGAATACAGATATCTTGTGCTCTGGGTGAATGATCTGGGGATGACAATGCACAATGTATGTACCATAGTTGCCCCCTGATTGAAGTGTTTTGAAATTTTTAGGTTTTTTTTCCTTCTTTTTTTCCCCTCTTTCTCCTTCAAATAACATGAATTTGGGTGGGGGGGAGACTTTGTATTTTGAATCCCTACATATAAGAATGGGGTGTGATTGTGTACTTCTGTAATCCTAGCATTCCAGAGGCTGAGGTAGGAAGAAAGTCATGAGCACAAAGCCAGTCTGGACCACCTTGTGAGTTCAAGACCAGCCTGAACTAAATAGCAAGACCCCATCTTGAAAAAAAACCAACAAAACAAAGCAAAACAGGCAAGAATCAAAGGCTATAGAACTACTTTCCTGGAGAACTTTCACAAAGCACTCCTTATATTAAAACAGGTATTTCCTGGGTATTTAAGTTTGTGAGAGATGAAATTATAGAGGAATACAGCTGGCCACCATACCAGGATACACACAATAGTCCCAGCTACTCAGGAGGCTGAACTGCCTAAGACCAGAAGTTGAAAGCCAACCTGTGCAACTCAGCAAGATCTTACCACTAAAGAAAATAAGCAGGGTTTTTCTAGTACCGGGAGGAATCAAACTCACGACCCTGCACTTGCCAGGCAGGCGCTTATGCCTCAGCCTCCTGAATACTGCAATTACAGGTGTGCACCACCATACCCAGCTCTTCACATACTTTCAAAAGGTTCAAACTCTATTACAAAGAAATAATACTGTACCTGACGAAATCTCTTTTTTATTTCTTCATCTGTCACTTCGGGATCTATCTGAAGAACCTGGAAGAATCAAAATCAAAATCATAAAAAGATCAAGTTTCTATTTAAGAGATGGCCAGTAATTTTATACAATAGGTCTGGGGATACGGCTCAATGGTAGGGAACTTGCCTAGGAGGCCCCGAGTTCAATTCCCAGCACCACACACTCACACAATATTTTTTTTTTTCCTCCGGGCACCGGGGATTGAACTCATGACCTCGCACTTGCCAGGCAGGCGCTTAGGCCACTGAGCTAGATCCTTGGCCCTTGTCTTTTTGAGACAGGGTCTCACTATGCCATTCAGGCTGGCCTTGAGCTCACTTTGTAGCCCAAGCTGGTCTCGAACTCGCAATGATCCTCCTGTCCCAGCCTCCTGAGTGCTGGGATTACAGGTGTGAGCCACCACGCCCAGCCTCACACAAATATTTACAAACATATATACACATGTATATAAATATACACACATACATACAACTACATATATGAAATTAGCATTCATTTAGACCAGTATACCACATTCTAGAAAACTGGCTAGCATGGTTCTAAAAACTGGTCAAGAAATATGAATGAGCAAATCAATGAGAGTAACAACTATATTGCTTTAGGGTTCTCAGTTAATATAATGGTTTCTCTCCATCAGAAAATAATTTACCTAAAATAAATAAATAAATAAATAATTTACCGTACACGCAGAGACATGCTTTTGTGGTGCTGGAGATAAACCTAGGGACTCACATGCTGGGCAAGTACACTAGCACTGAACCACACTCCCAGCCCTAGGGACATGTTTTGATACATATGAGAAAATGTTCTCCTCCATTAAGAAAAGTATTGCCACACCTCTTGTCTTTATAAAGCACAGAAATGCACAGGGAAGAAAATCAGGCCAACTACTTAGTTTTCATCTCAAAGCAGAAATGGTCAGCAAGTCTCAACACAAAATGGACATCAGAACCACTGTGGAAACCTGCAAGCAAAACCCACTTTAAGTGGTGTATACCTGTAATCCCAGCACTTGGGAGGCTGAAGCAGGAGGATCACTCCAAGTTCAAGGCCAGGCTGTGCTACATATGGTCATGAGATTAAAGTCAGGCTAGCCAGGGATCTAGCTCAGTGGCCTAAGCGCCTGCCTGGCAAGCAAGAGGTCATGAGTTCAATCCCCAGTGATGCAAAAAAAAAAAAAAAATAAAGTCAGGCTGAACTACAGAGTGAGACCCTGTCTCAAAAAAAACCCACTGTAAGAAACTCTGAGCCAGGCCTGGTGGCACATGCCTGTAATCCCAATACTTTGTACAATGAGGATCACTGTGAGTTTGAGGCCAGCCTGAACTACATAGTTGAGTTTAAGGTCAGTCTGAAATATACAACAAAACCCTGTCTCAAAAAAGAAAGAAAAAAACACCAGCAAGGTGTTACAGGTCTATAATCCTAACACTTAGAAAACTGAGGCAGGATGATCATGAATTCAAGGCCAGCAATGGACTACATAGTGAGACCCTGTCTCAACAAAACAAAACAAAACAAAACAAAACAAAACAAAACAAAACCAAACCCCAATGTCAAGCATGGTGATACATGCCTGGAATCCCAGCAGTAAGGGAGTCTAAGACAGGAGGATAGCAAGTTTGAGTCTTCCCTGGGCAATTTAGCAAGACTCTGTCTCAAAATAAAAATAGAAACAGTTGAGGATTCAGCTCAGTGGCAGAATGTTCCCAGGCAGGGGGGAAGGGGAGAATTTAAAAAAAAAAAAAAAAGAAGTATTCTTCAGACTTTGTTTTTGTTTGGTTTTGTTTGGGTGATACTGAAGATTGAACCTAGAGCCGGGAGTGATGGTGCACTCCTATAATCCCAGCACTTGGGAGGCTGAGGCTGTAGTATCATTGGGAGTTCGAGACCAGCCTGGGCTACAAAGTGAGCTCAAGGCCAGCCAAGCTGTATAGCGAGACCCTGTCTCAAAAAGACCAAAAAAAGAAAAGAAAAGATGAGTAGCTCTAAAGTCAACCATGGACACATACATCTGTAATCCCAGCTACTTAAAGAGGCTGAGTCAGGAAGATAACAAGTTTGATGCCAGCCTGAGCAGCTCAGCAAGACTTTCTCTCAAAACAAATTTTTTAGAAAGGGCTAAGGTTGAGGCTTAGGGCAGTGTTTCCCTAGCTTGTGTGAAGTCTTGGGTTCAATCCACAGCAATGCAGAAAATGTGTAACTCTACCAATAAAGTCTGAGAGCAGTGACTTCTTGCCAACAATGAGTTCATTTGGCACCTAAATCTCGATTTCTATGTATCATTCCTCACTAAAAGGAACCAGGGTTCCTTGGTGAAATGGCTAAAGACTAGGCCAAGAAAAGTACAAGAGTGCCTAGTAGTCAAAGAATGATGAAGACATGAAAAAGATATGGGAGCTAGCTTGAAAGAAAACCCCCTGGCTATTCTTGGGACAATCTGAGGAATATAATGTAAACTTTTTTATTTTTGTCTTTTTGAGACACAATTGCACTATGCAGTTCAAGCTGGCCTTGAATTCACTTTGTAGCCTATGCTGGCCTCGAACTCGAAGCAATCCTCCTGTCTCAGCGTACTGAGGACTAGGATTACAGGTGTGCACCACCATGCCCGGCTTACATAATGTTAACTTTTAACCCACTGAATAAAATAGAAAATCCAAGTTCATATTGACAAATAAATAAATAAATAACTAAATAAGCAGAAACTTTGATAAGAACAGGGTATTTATGCTGGTGATGTACCTCAGTAGTAAAGCACTTGCCTAGCATGCACAACGCCTTGAACAGGATCCCCAGGCATCTCAAAGTGCATCCTCATAAAATACTTGGTAATTACAAATGTAGTGAACAGCACTTTCATGAATCTAGAAGATACTTCTTTTCAAATTAACATTAGTAACCGAATAAATCAAAAGCACTACAACTTTATAAGCTGCAAAGAGAAAAAAAGCAGCATTACTTCTATGACATTCCCATCAATGTTGTGTAAACTCAATGAATATGAGGAAACATTAGACAAATCCAAAGACAGAGATGTGCTGCAAAATAACTGGCCCGTAATTTTTAGAAGTATAAAAGTCATGAAAGTGAAGGAAGGAATTTGCCAAGAGTAGTGATGCATGCCTGTAATCCTCACTCTGAGAGGCTGAGGCAGAAAGATCACAAACTCCAGCCTGGCCAACAGTCAGAAAGATCTTGTCTCAACATAAAAAAAAAAGTGGGGGGGTCTGGGGATACGGCTCAATGCAAAGGATCATGGTTAAATTTCCAGGACAGCCAAAAAAAAAAAAAAAAAAAAGCTAAGGAAAGACTGAAGAACTGACCAGGTGTGGTGGCGCACCTGGACCACCACCCCTATCAACAAGGCATCTTATTGACATGAATAAATTTTATACTAGCCAAGTGTGATAGTACACATCTTTACTCTTAGCTACTCAAAAAGCTAAGGCAAGAGGACTGCAAGTTTGAGGCCAGTCCCAAGCAATTTACCAAGACTACCTTGAGCCATGCATGGTGCTACACACTTATCTCAGTACTCAAAAGGCTGAGGCAGGAGGATCACTGAGAGTCCAAGGCCAGCCTGGGCTACATAGCAAGACTCTGCCTCAAAACAACAACACAAAGATACTGTCTCAAAATAAAAATAAAAAGTGCTGGGGATGTAGTTCGGTGGTAAAGTGCTTGCTTAATAGGTTCAATTCTCAGTTAAGAAAAAAAAAAAAAAAAAAAAAGACTTCTAAGCACACGATAAGTTATGTTTATTAGATATAATATTTATTTTAAAGTTATTTATAAATATAAGCAATTCAAAGCTAATTTAAACATCTCACAGTAAAAGAATCAATTATCCAGGCATGGTGGCACACTCCTATAATCCCACCACTCAGGAGTCTGAGACAAGAGGATTGCTGCAAGTTCCAGGCCAGCCTGGACTACATAGTAAGTTCAAGGCCAGCCTGAACTACACAGTGAAACCTTGTCTCAACATAACCAAAAAAAAAATAAATATTTAAGAGTCATAAAATTTAGGAAATTTAAAAACGTATTTGCGGGCCGGGGATCTAGCTCAAAGTGCCTGCCTGGCAAGCGCAAGGCTGTGAGTTCAATCCCCGGTGCCACAAAAAAAAAAAAAAAAAAAAAAAAGTATTTGCTTATCTAAAATCTTACAATTTTTGTTTGGTGATTGTTGGGTATCTAGTATCTTTTGCTGTAGTGAAACAGAAATGTTTTAACAACTAGTTTACTGTTTTTGTTCTGTAGTACTAGATACTGAAGCCAGAGGTACTCTACCACTGAGCTACATTTCCCAACCTATTTTATTTTTATTTATCTACTGGTACTAGAAAGTAAACTCAAGGTCCTTCTACTGAGCTACATCCCCAGCCCCTTTTTTCTTTTGTTTCTTATCATTTTTTAAAGTTTGAGACAAGATCTCACTAAGTTGAGATTGTCCATGCTTGGCTTAAATTTGCAATCCTCCTGCCTCAGCCTCACAGAGTACTGGGATTACAAGCATAATACTCTGCTTGATTCATTTTTTTGTTGTTTCATTTTTAGACAGTTTGACTAAGTTGCCTCGGCAGACCTCAACCTTGTGCTACCTCAGCCTCCCTAAGTGCTGAGATTACAGGCATGTAACAACATACCACCTAGTAGTTTATTTTCATTTTTGTGTGCGGTACTGAGGATTGAACCCAGAGGCACTCACCACTTAGTCACATTCCTTTTTTTTTTTTTTTAACTTTTATTTTAAAAACAAACAGAAAAAGGATAAAAACAATACGGAATTTCAAAAAAAGAAATAGAAAATTAAGATTAGTTAATACTGCATATTGTTACCTTGAAAGTAGTTGTTCAGATTACAAGATTTACACATGAAAAAAATGCTCAATGAAAACACAACTGTTCTTTTTGATGAACACAGATTAGTATAGCTATCTATCTTGTATATATTTATATACACAGACATATATATGTATGCATATGCATATATATATAATCTTCTCCCTTCTTTCTTTTCTCCCATCCCAGTTGTTCTTTCCTTTTGAGTACTTTCTTTCCCTTTCATTTTCACAATATCTATTGTACGTTTGAATCTTATTTTTTTTTTTTTACACTAGGGAGGATACGATATTTACACATGCAAGTCTGATTTCTTTCACTTACGAGTAAGGTCTCTAGTTGCATCCATTTACCTATGAAAGTTTATCTTTCTTTATAGCTGAGTTATACTCCACTGTACAAAAATACTACATCTTTTTTATCCATTCCACAGTTAACGTGCATTTGAGTTGTTTCCAAGATCTGGCTATTACAAATTGTTTGTGCAGGTATAAACATCGGTGCACATATATCATTGTGGCATGATGTTTTCATACAGGCTTCCCTCACTTTTTTTTTTTTTGCGGCACCAGGGATCGAACTCACGACCTTGCACTTGCCAGGCAGGCACTTAGGCCACTGAGTTAAATCCAACCCTTTTTTTTTCGGACCTTTTTGAGCCAGGGTCTCCTTAACTTGCCAGGCCAGCCCTGAATTTGCAATCATCCTGCTGCAAATTCCTAACACCTGGGATTACAGCCCTGTACTATCTTGCCCAGCTTTAACAAGTACACAGTTTAAATCAAGGATCCTAGTTCATCAAGGACCAGCTAGTCCTTTATATCTCAAAATAAATCCATATTTTATATGGATTTTTTTCAACACTGGGGAGTGAACTCAGGACCTTCACACTGAGCAATGTCCTTTTTTCATTTTCACTTTGAAGAAGGGTCTCCCTAAGTCATTAAACTGTCCAGGCTGGGCTTGAACTTGCAATCCTCCTGGTTTAGCCTCCCAGAGTGCTGGGATTACAAGCATGCACCACTATGCTTGACTAAATCCTTGTACAGTATATTTATTTGGATTGCTAAGAAGTGATGGAGAATATCTGACAGGACAAAGGCTGTCTCATTTTCTTTAACATGCTGCTGCCTCTCCAATTCTACACACCAAAAAAAAACAAAATACCTTCAAATTTGTAATCACTATACAAATTCCATCATGTTATCACTTTTCTCAACTCTGAAAGAAATCAGGTATGTATTCTGATGTAAGTCTATCTGCAGATATGAAAAGTTCCTTGCCACAGTATTAATCTGCTCACCTCAAATGGGTTTAAATTGAAGTAAGAGGATCCAGGACGGGTCAATCTTTCAATCTGATTTTTGGACGTTAGAACGGAATCTCTTTTCTCTATTTGTTTTACCTAAAATTAAGGAGTTAAAAACTTCATTAGTAAAATTCAATAGTAACTGAAAGTCTAACACAACACTTGCATGTTCAAAATTACTTATATGTCTATCATGTACAAGATATTTTGCTAAACACTGAGAAACAAATTCGACAGCTTTTATTAGATTTTTAATAATATAAAAAGTTAACACATAATCATTAATCTCAATAATATTTGGTAGGTATAACTATTATGCCCATTTTGCAGATAAGAAGGCTGAGGCTTAGAATGACTTGTTTCTGATTTGCTAACTTGTGAACTAGGTAAGTTTTTAAGAGGGGAAAATACAATTACATTTGAACATGAACTATAAGCATTATTAAAAACCCCTATGGGAGGGAGCAAATAACTCCACCTACCTAACTCTATATAAAGTTAGAAAAATCTCTGTCCAGAAGATAATACGAGGAGAACAAATACCGGGTAGTCCCAGCGAAACATCTTTGGGTCCACTGTCAAGTTGGAATGCTAGCTGGAATGAATCTCTGGTATATTATATACCATCTTTATTCCTATGGCTAAAACAAGGTTATGAAGAACTTTAGTAACAAAAAGTCACTCCTCAGTATCTACCCTCTTCACTATTTCAAAAATAGCATGACCACTCCCCCTCCAGCTGTATTCTTATCCTCTTTACCAGACTTACTGTCCTGGTAACTAACCACTACTGGGTGCTACATTGTTTATCGTTTATCTTTTAGAGAATGCAAGTTCTACTAAGACAGGGCTTTCTGTTTGTTCACTGCCATATTCCCAGCAGCTAAATAGCACAGTAGTATGTGGCAAGTGCTCAATAATCATTGGTTGAATTATGATTGACTGATTTTGTCTTTTTGAGACAGGGTCTCACCTGCTGTTTAGGCTGGCCTTGAGCTCACTTTGTAGCCCAAGCTGTTCTCAAACTCACAACAATCCTCCTGCTTCAGCCTCCAGAGTGCTGGGATTACAGGTGTGCGCCACCACACCCAGCTGGTTGAATTATGATTTAAGATTTTCCTTAAATACTTTTTCCCATCTGACTCAAACAAACTTAGGCTGCTTTTTTAAATTCACAGATGGTAAATAAAGTAAGTTCCACTATAATTGCTGAGTTTCTAAAAGCCAATAAACCTTGGTATCACAGCAGCAACACTTTCAAATGAATTAAATATTTCAAAAGGACAGACCATAAAGAATGTGCTACTAACTTTAAATTTCTTATTTTGGGGGGAGGTTGAAGGGTACTGGGAATCAAACTCAGGACCCTGCACTTTCCAGGCAGGCACTGTGCTGCTGAGCTTTATCCCTAGCCCATATATATTTTTGTTTTGTTTTTTGGTGGTACTGGGGATTGAACTCAGGATCTTGTGCATATTAGGCGAGCACTCTACCACTGAGCTACATTCCCAGCCCTAAATTTCTTACTGTAAAGAAAAAGACTATGTAACAATCACTGCTCTAAATACGGAGATAAAAGATAAATGCGACTTGGTCTTTGATTTTAAGCAGCTTACAGCCTGATAAACTCAAAGTTGGAGCTCATATCCATTCCGCAAACTCAAGCCCACAAAAAGATCCAATCTTCAGCCCTGGTTTAACCCTGAGAAAGATGCTTCTGCTTTGTATTTTGTGAAACCTTTTCTTATATATTAACTCCCTTAATTCTCATGAAAACTCTTGTTTAAATATTTATTCCCTCGTTTCCTATGGAAACTGATGGTCTATGAAACTAATGTCTTGGAAGAATTCAATCGCAATCAGGTTAACTGCCTTGCACGACCTCAGTCTGTGAGCCTCCCAGTGACATGCTTTTCTTTCATTTATTCATTCATTTATTCAACAAATATTTACTGAGCACTCATTATATTGTAGGCGCTGGGTATACAACACTGAACGAGGCTTAGACTCAGCTTACCCTTGGTCCTAACATCACACCAAGCTAACACCTGCTGTATAAGCCCCCAAACGAATTAAAATTCCTCTTCTCTACACCTCAAGCTTGTTATCTGTAAAACTGGGAGTAACACAACGCCTTGTCATGATCCATATTGCCTACTCATTAAAGAAGAGCGAGAAACAAGAACGCTTCTGTTTAGAATAAAGATCAGCCAAGACAGCCAAGTCACCCGCAAGAACGGCCCAGCCTTTACGATCCCGCAGCTCCGTGGTCTTGGGCCTGTTTGCCCTGTCCCAGAAACCTCACTGGCCACACTTACGGACCCTCTTCCCAAACCTCAGGTTCCTTCCCCTCCTTCTTCGCCCAGAGGATGCCCAGCCTCTATCTGCGGGAGAAGCGCGCACACCACCACCCAACAGCCCTCCGCGGCCCCGAAGGCCAGACAGGAGCCGGTCAACGGTCCAGGTCAGGGGCCCACTACGTCCGCCCACTGGAAAAAGAGGCCCAAGCCGGCTCCCTCTAGAGCCACTATTCCTCTCGGTGGTCACCTCACTGTAGAAGGTCATAAATGCTTCCTCGGTGCTGCCTCCGCAGCCCGAGGTGCCGCTCTCTCCCGAAGCCGCCATTTTCCCGGCTCAGCCCCCACGTGACTTTCTGCGCAGGCGCTCTCACGTGACCCCGCCCAGCCAGCCTCTCGCCCCGCCTCACCCACTTAAGAATCCTTAAAGCGCTCCAGGCCTCAAGTGAATGTTTTTAAAGATAGTGATGTAGTAGATAATGCATACTATTAGCTATTTTAAAGTAGAACAACACAGTGGACTTTAGTATTGACATGTTGTGAAACCACCACCTCTATTGAGTTCCATAACTGTCCACTCAAAAGGAGACCTGGCACCCATTAAGCAGTTATCCCTCTACCCAGTTCCTGACCACCACCAATGTGTTCTGTCTCTACGAACTTACCTTATTCTAGATATTTAACATAGATGGAATCATACAGTATGTGACCTTTTGTGTCTGGTTCTTTTCACTTAGCATATTTTCTTTTATTTTTTAATATAGAACTAATGATTGATCCCAAGGCTTTCTCACTGAGCTACATCCATAATCCTTTTTCTGTTTTTTTTTTGTTTTGTTTTGTTTTGTTTTTTTGTTTTTTTTTGAGGCAGAATCTCACTAGGTTACTAAGCTGCCCAGGCTGTACTCAAACTTGCTGTTCTCTTGCCTCAGCTTCCCAGTTCCGGGGGCCACAGGTGTGTTCCACTATGCAACTATCTTGTGATAATTCTGTTTAATTTTTGAATCGCCTCAAGCCTTTTTCTCCCTCAACTGATTCGTTTTACATTCCACCAGGCATGTATCAGGGTTCTAATTTCTCCATTCCTTGCCAACATTCTGTATTTTCTTTCTTTCCTTTTTTTTTTTTTTTTTTTTTTTTTTTTTTTTTTTTTTTTTTTTTTTTTTTTTTTTTTTTTTTTTTTTTTTTTTTGGTACCAGGGATCAAACTCATGACCTTGCACTTGCCAGGCAGACACCTATGCAACTGAGCTAAATCCCTGGCCCCATTCTGTATTTTCTCTGATTTATTTATTTGCTTATTTTTTATTATAACATTCCAGTGCTTACATAGACTTTTAGTGCAAGCTCAGCAGAATCTCCCATTGGGCACTCAGCCTAGGAGATGATCAAGAAAGAGCAATACCTGAGAGCTAGAAACAGTGTTGTTTGTTGTTTGTTTCGTGGTGCAAGGGATCAGACTCAGGGCCTCACACATAGTAGGCAAGCACTCTAGCCGGGCGTGGTGGCTCACGCCTGTAATCCCAGCACTTGGGAGGCAGAGACAGGCGGATCATTGTGAGTTCGAGACCAGCCTGGGCTACAAAGTAAGCTCAAGGCCAGCCTGAATGGCATAGTGAGACCCTGTCTGAAAAACACCAGGGCTGGGGATCTAGCTCAGTGGCCTAAGTGCCTGCCTGGCAAGCACAA
>RJWT010046983.1:0-11373 GCA_004365215.1 Cuniculus paca | reverse complement strand
GTGTGTGTGTGTGTGTGTGTGTGTGTTGAGAATAGTTAGTATCTACTCTTGTAGACACAGATTTCAAGTGTACAGTAGAGAATTATAAGCCATAGTCACTTACTGGGCATTAGCTTTTCAGAACATATTCATCCTGACTAACCAAATTTTATACTATTTGACTAATGACTCTTCATTTTTCTACACCTGGGCAACCATAATTCTACTCTTTACTTCTATGAGTTTGACATTTTAAGATCCCAAATATAAGTGAGATCATGTAGTATTTATCTTTCTGTGCCTGATTTATTTCCTTCATCACAATTTCCTCCAGTCTCAACTATGTTATCACAAATGACAGCTTTCTTTCTCAAATTTGAAGGATATTCTCTTGTATATATCTAGCACATTAAAAATATCCACTTCACTGTCAATGGACACTTAGGTTAATGCTGTGTCTCGGATCTTGTGAATAATTCTTCAGTAAGCAAGGGAGAACAACTATGACCATGAGTACAACTATCACTGATTTCTTATCCTTTGGATGTCTATCCAGAAGTAGCTAGCTAAGTCATGTGCTAGTTCTATTTTTAATGTTTTTTAAGAAACTGCCATACTGCTTTCCTTAACAGTTCCATCAGTTTACATTTCCATCAACAGTGCATACAATTCCCTTTTTTTCTACATCCTAGCCAAAATTAACCTTTAGCCTTAGTTACAACAGCAGTTGGGAGTGGTGGCACACATCTGTAATTCCAGCACTTGGGAGGCTGAGGCAGGAGGATCATTGTGAGTTCGAGACCAGCCTGGACTACAAAGTGGGCTCAATGACAGCCTGAACTGCATAGCGAGATCTTGTCTCAAAAACAAAAACAAAAACACAATAGCCATCCTAGTAGGCATGAGGTATTCTTTCTTGTGCTTTTGACTTGAATTTCTCTAATGATTATTAATGCTGAACATGTGTTCAAATTCCTACAAATGGCCTTTTTATGTCTTCTTTTGAAAAGTGTCTACTCAAATCTTTCACCATTCTTTGAGTAATTTATTTTTTTTGCCATTGAGATGTTTGTGTTTCTTACATATCTTGAGTATTAGCCCTCTGTTACATGTGTACTGTTTAGAAATATTTTCTGCCAGTCCATCATCATCCTTCAATCTGTTCATCATTTCCTTTGCTTGGGCGAAGTTTTTCATTTAAAAAATCCTATTTGTCTGTTTTTGCTTTACTCAGCTATGCCTTTAAAATATTATATTTAAAAGAGTCATTTTCCAGACTAAAACTAGGAAGCTTTCTTTCTGTTTTCTCCTAGAAGGATTAGGTCTTTTGTTGAAGACTTTAATCTATTTTCTTTCTTTTTGCACTTGGTAGGTTATGTGTTCTGTTTTACTTCTATATATAGATATGCAGTTTCCCTGTTATTGAAAATATAATCCTTTTCCTATTGTGTGTTCTTGTTAAAGGTCAATTAGTCATAAAATATTGGAATTTATTTCTGGGCTTTGTATTCTGTTCCATTAATCTGTATTTCTCTTTCTCTATCGGTTATCTATTGTTTTGATTTCTGTAACTTTGTAGTAGACACTATTTTCAAATTAGGTAGTATGATTCCTTCAACTTTGTTCTTTGTCTTCTAAATTATGTTGGCTATAAAAGGATTTTTGTATGTGTGTGGTTTCACATGAATTTTCAGATTACTTTTATCTATTTCAATGAAGAATGTCATTGAAATTTTAATAGGGATTGCAGTGAGTCTGTGGTTATCTTTGGTTAAGTGTCAGACTGACTGGATTAGGAGATAGCTGAGGACTGATAAAGTGCATTACTTCTGGCTACGTTCAGGAGAGTGTTTTCAGAGGAAATTGGCATGCTAGTTGGTGAACTGAATGAGGAACATCTGTTATTGTGTGTGGGCACCAGTTGGCTGGGTGCTGGGACAAGAACAAAAAGAAAGGAAAGGATTTGCTCCTCTTTCTTCTGGCACTAGGATAGTCCTTCTCACCACTGCTCCAAACTCCAGGCTCACCAGCACTGGAATATCACACTTCAGCCATCAGAGTTCCTCATTCTGATGCCCTCCAAACTGAACTGATTCCTGCTACTGTGGGTCTCTAGCCCATGAATGGCCTTTTGTGAGACTTCTCAACCTCCACAGTTACATGAGTCAGTTCCTCTAACAAATCCTCTCTAGGCTGCCCTTCTTATTCTCACTCATACCCTCTTTCCCTTTCTCTGTGTCTGTCTCCCCCCACCCCCTTATTGGTTTTATTGATTCTGTCTCTTTGGGGAACCTTAACAAGTAGAATGGACATCTTTTATGATAGGAATTCTTCCAGTCCATGAACATGGAATATATATGTAAGATGTTTTTGATTATGGATTCAATCTTTTACTCATTGGGCTACTTAACTTTTCTGTACCCATAAATAAGTTTTTTTAGGTTGCAGCTTCTAGAAATCTATCAATTTGCTGTAGATTGGTCAATTTTTGGTGTATAATTACTTACTGTAATTTTTTATGACACCATGTGTTTCTGGGTATCCATTATAATCACTTTTTAAATATTTACTCATTTTCTCTATTTTACTCCTCATATTGTTGTTTCCAGTTTTATCTTTTTAAAAAGTCAACTGATAGTTTCATTCTTTTCTTTTGTTTTTCCAATCTCTATCTCATTTATTTTACATTTCATCTTCATTAGGTCCTTCCTTCTGATAACTTTTGATTTAATTAATCATATTTTGTCTTGTTCCTTGAGATGTAAATTTAGGTTTTTTATCTGAGGCTTTTTTTTTTTTGGTATACAGTGCTATAAACTTTTCTTTGAATTGGTTTTGCTACATTTCATGAATTTTAGTGCATTGCTTATTCATTTTCATTAGTCACAAAATAACTATTTTGTTTTGCTTGTTTGAGTTCTTTAAACTATGGGCTGTTTATAAGTGTGCTGTTTAGTTTCCACGTTTGTTAATTTTTCATTTTTCTTCTTATCATTAATGTCTAATTTATACTATTCTGGTTAGAAAAGTTAATTTGACAGGATTTAAATGCTTTGAAATTTGTTTAAACTTATTTTGTGGCCTAACAGAATCTTTCATGTTGTGGAGAATCTTTCATGTTCACCAGAAAATCATGTATATTGTATTGCTATTTGATGAATTATTCTGGATATATCTCTAGGTTCCATTTCATCTACTGTGCAGTTCAAGTCCAACATTTCCTTATTGATTTTCTGTCTGTGTGAACTATTCAACGTTGAAAACAGGTGCTGAGGCTTACTACTATTATTAAATTGTTATCTATTTCTCCCTTCAGTTCCACTAACATTTATTTTATATATTTATTAGTTTCAGTATTGGGTAGGTACATATTTGCAAGTGTTATATTCTCTTCATAAAGTGATTCCTTTATCATCATATGATGACCTTCTTTGCCTCCTGTGACAGTTCTTGACTTAAAATCTATTTTGTCTGATATAAACAATGTCACTTGAGCTCTAATTTGGTTACTATTTGTATGGAAAATCTTTTTCCATCTCTTCATTTTTTGCCCATGTATATTCTTAAGGTTCACTTGTTTCTTGCTGGCTGCATGTTGAATCTTGTTTCTTCTTCTGTTTAGTCATTGCCTTTTGATTGGAGAGATAATCCATTTGTATTTAAAGTATTTATTGATATGTAAGGGCTTACTGTTGCCTTTCAGTGTTTTTTTTTTTTAACTGTTTAGTGGTTCTTTGTTCCTTTCTTGCTTGTTTTCCCTAGAAAATTTTTGTAGTAGTACCCTTCGAATGCTTTCTTTTCATCTTCTTTCCTGCCTTTGTGGTTACCATGGGCTTCACATGAAATATCTTATATCTATTACATTGAACATTAGTCTGATTATATCAACCACATATACAAACTACAACTTACCTTTTCTGTGCCTTCACATTACATGTTACTCATGTGGCAGTTTACTTCTTTTTATGATATGTAGGTACCCATTAAATTATTACAGCTTTAGTTATTTTTAATACTTTTACTCTAGAGTTAAAAGTGATTGCCACATGAACATGACCTGACTTTGGTGATCTTCTTACTTTATCATGAGTTTGATTTTATCTGTTTTCATATTGGTAGTTAATGTTCTTTTTTATCAAGTTGAAGAACTCACCTTAGCGTTTCTTTAAAGCAGGTCTTATCCTGATGAATTTGTATGGATGTTTGCCAAGGAAAGGTTTTATCTTTCCTTCCAAAGACTAGTATAGCATTCTTTCTAGGCATAGTTTCTCACATCTCCCACAGCAATTTGAACATGTTCTTCCACTTTCCTGCCCTGACCTGCAAGGTTTCTGCTATTAAATCCATGGAAAGCATTTTAGAAGTTTCTTTATATCTAAATTAGTTGCTTTCTTGTGGTGCTTTCAAAATGTTCTGATTCTAAAAGAGAGGAGCTTAATTATTAGGGACAAGATTGGGAAACTACCTGATGGGTATCAAAGCTTACCAAGACATGAGCTTTACAAGAAAATTCAGAAAAGAAATTCCCTAAGCCCACTTTTCCCCCAGCAATTGATTCCTTTTTCTGACTTACTTGTGCCTTTTCTCCAATAAAGACTAGTAATTTATCTGTCTCCTGAGCTATTAAAGCAGCTTGAAGCATACAAGGTTAACATTATTTTTGTCTCTATGTCTAGGTTTATGAGTGTAGCTCGATCCTTGGTTCAAAGAGGTCTTGAAAACTGAGAATTACATTAAGCCCAATATGGTAGAAATCTTATATTTAACCTTCCTGTTCACTTATTATTTTATGTTTTCTTTACCATAGCTCCTGTGACAAATGCCTGACGTTGCTATTTTTTAGAAGAAATACTGATCATTGTTCCTGATTCACTGAGTTCACAGGTACTAAGTAGCGTCAAGCACTGAAATTTTTCTGTGCAAGTCACTGACTCCTTTCATCTAAGAGGCTACCACAAGATGTATCAAACCAAAATTTGATGCTGATAATTGATACTCACGTGCTTTTCTTTTGTTCCATAAACAACACTGAGCTCAGATCAATATGACTGCCACAGACCTAACCCTAAGATATATACCAAGGCTGGTATTATCAGCTGAATAGGCAGATCTTGCGTTAGGAAATAAGGAATATATGATGGCAGCTTGAGACTAGACTCTGTTAGAAAGTGATAGGAGAGATTCAGCTAGGTAGAGATAACATGATGTCCAAAAATATAGTGATACATTTTGAATCCTACCCCTCCTTATGGGAGTTTAGGAGCGCCTGGTGCTGACTTCTGGGAAGACTAATATGTGAAAGTTAACTGATTGTGTCAATTTGAGTAAGAAAAAGCCAGCTAATTGGATTAGCGTAGTTCTAGGTGTGGCTGAACGGATTTACTGAAAACAGATGACCCACCCTGGGTGTGAGTAACATCAACAAATAGGCTTATAGCCTGAATGGAATAAAAAGGGGAGCAAGGAAGGAAAGCTCACTTCTATTTCCTTTGGAAGAGCTCCAGTCTTCACTTTCACATTGGACATCAGCTCCTGACTTGCAGTGCAAACTTCTTGGTGTCCTGATATGGACTCTCATGGGACACTATGGTGAACTCCATACCTTTTGGCCTCTGACCAGATCTTTTGGATCTCTAGCATGCAAACAGCTTTTTTGCTCTCTTCCACACTTTGGCAGCCATTTGCAAGCCTATCTTGTAAATCCTTATATATTTATGTATCTTATATTAAATCTGTTCCTCTAGTGGGCACCTACAGTGTGACTGTTAGAGGCTGGTAGAGGCAGAACAATGGAGATATGAGAAGTGACAGAGTTAGAAAGAGCATCAGATCTTGAAGGCCAGAAGGAAAAATTAACTGGGAATAGAGGTAGTACCTCAAAATCAAAGATTGAAAATTCAGGAGAGAAAGTCATATAAATGGAGTGGCACATGAAAGATTTTAGTATCCAAGAGAAGCAGGATTCATTGGCATGGAGAAGGCTGGATTAAAGATAGAGGTAGGTGTGTGATGAAGAGGATTTGATGAGACAACTAATTATTGACTGCTTTGGGACTGGCCTTTAGAAGCAAGCCTGAGAAATGAGAATTAGATTAAGAATAAGATTGCACTATAGAGCAATCTTATATGTATCAGTTTTTGAAGATAAATTTTGGGAGTTATATATGGATTCTTTCTTGAAGTAAATGAGACATTCTATGTGATTCTAAAGTACGCCTTCAAGCACAATGAAAACAAAAAAGTATACAACTGAAATACATGGCAGGAATGTATTCTCAAAAATAAAGAAGTAACTGAGGGAACAGAATCTGGGCAGCAGTTACTAGTAAAAACACATTACTATTATAAAATTTATTGAATCCTCCTGCTGAACCGTCCTGTAGGACATGAAGTGGGATTGAATGAGCCTGAAGTTAAGTAGACCTAGCAATGGTTAGGGAGGGTTATATATGGTTCTCAGCAGTTTACACAAGAGCCATAATCAATGAGGAAGCAAATAATTGATGGACGAGGCAGCCATATACACAATGCACTTGTCAGTAAAAAATCACATATGCAAAAGTGTATGTGTGTGTTTGCCAGGGAGTTGAGGTTTGCAATCCAAAAACATGACATATAAAACCTGGCTATAGCTCTTGTTCATCTCTCAATCTGTTTAACGAAATAAGTCAAAACAAATATTCACATGAAAATAATAAACCTTGCAATTGAAAAGAAGGTCAGATTCACTGGGACTGTTGTGGTCAGAAAAGCACTTATGAGAAAATTACTTTTAAAATTTAACTCAGTGGGAAATGTTGGATTTTGGATGGCAGAAAAGAAGAGAGACAGCACAGTGAATGAGAAGGAAAGCATGAGAAATGAGAATTTGGGTAGCAGCATGCTGGCACATCAGTGAGAGCCACCTTGGTTAGCATGGCAGATTTTTGTAAGGAAGTAGAGTAGATGAAGCCAAATGGAAGACATAGACTTAATATTTTGCATTCCAGCTATCATTCCTGATTTGTCTTTTTCACAGTTATGTTTATTCCATAATAGCTGATTCTCGGTTGTTCTATTATTCATTGTGACTTCAACTAGCAATTAGTTGGGATTAAAAGAATGTAGGCCATAGATTAATGTTTTGGTGTATTGATTCCTTGAATTATTTTTAAAATTTCTTAAATTTCATATGCCACAGTAGAATGCTTTCTTTGTTTTGTTGGTAGTGTATCTGATAAGCTAATAATACTTGGTCAAGCAGGAATTTGAACCCAGGTAGCCCACTCTAATTCTCTCTAATATGGGGTGACCTTGTAAATATCCTTTTCACCATCCTAAATCTTTCTGGGGTAGATTCATGAGTATGGATAACAAATGCTGAGCTCTTACATGCTCCAAGCACCATGGTAAGTATATTTCTGTACTAGAATTTATAAAAATACATGAAGAATATGTGTGTTTATGTTTGACCTTGTTTAATTGTACAGGAGTATAAAGCCTTGTTTTCTTTTGTAAGAAGTCATCAATGAGAGAATGGCATTATGTGTACACAAACTTCTACCAGGGTGACAGATGACAATGATTGACTGCATAGGTGGATATTTCAATGAATGCTAAAGTAGGAATGATGCATGTAAAAGGTGTGTGAGATGGAATGTGGTTGTCTCCCACAAAGTCAATTAGTCAATTGGGTCTCCATTACAGATAACAGTGTGGCAGGATATGAGGGCACAGCTATTGGAGGCTTGGTAGCACACAGGCAGGACCTACTATTTTAAAATTGCTGCTAAATGTACAATTAACCTATATGATATGTCTGAAGTAGTTTCCTCTCTGGGACCAAAAGATCTCTAGTCAAATCTGCAAAAGAGGCATCATTAGGCTCTTCATATGGTGTTTGTATAAGAATTGTGTGTGTATGTGTGTGTAGCTTTCAACATCAGCAGGAAAAGGCCAAATAAAGCAGTGCAAGGCAACATAAATGATTTAAGGCCCAACGATTTTTCCAGGGAAACATTCAAGACAGAGTCTAATCCTTTAATCTAACCCCAGTCCCTTTAAAAGCTTGAGCTAAGAGTTGACTCAGCATGTCAGTGCCAAGAAGATCCATTGACCCTGAGTTCAGTGCTGAGAAATTGAGAAATGTTCTTTTTAATGTCTATTCAATAAATACAGCATCCACCTTGCAAGGGGCTGCACAATCCACTTCAAATCCATTACGGGATGTTCTTGAGGGCTGACAAGTTGTCCGGAGACAACAGTGGCCATGAGATGAGTTTAACCCTTCCTGTGGAATGTAAATCATCACAGATTGCACCATTGCTAAGACCTTGGAAGAA
Source organism: Cuniculus paca (assembly GCA_004365215.1). Classification (NCBI taxonomy): domain Eukaryota; kingdom Metazoa; phylum Chordata; class Mammalia; order Rodentia; family Cuniculidae; genus Cuniculus; species Cuniculus paca. The sequence continues at coordinate 3,073 of RJWT010046983.1, read as the reverse complement.
GACATTTGCATTGATATGAAGACCCTGAGGTGTGTATTTCCCTCCAGACTAAGGCTATCTTTTTCAGAATGCATAAAGTTATACACCAAGTATTACATATAATAACCACAAAATGACATTGTAAAAAAGAATGTCAAAGAGACATCAAATTATATCTTTCCTGTAATCACACTTGGAGACATAGACCAGGTTTCTCTCACCTCATTCAGCATGGACCATCCTTACCATGTTGTCTGTGAACACTGTGGTTATACTGTACATGAAATATGCATGAAGATATGTAATCTGATAAAGGATAGCTATACTAACAATAGGGAGTAGAGAAATCTAAGAAATATAGCTTGGGTGCTGAAGTATTAAAGTTTCATGCACATTTCAGTAGTTTATGAAACAGAGAATATTGAAAATCAGGACAACTAAAAAACAGTGTTTAATGGAAACTAAGTGTTCTCCTTTGAGACCAGAGGGAAACATGATCAAGAAACAAACTGATATATTATTGCATTGTTTGACCAAATAAGCTGAAGTTTTCACATACTCCAAGCACCATGCCAGGTATTTTTATACATTAGAACATATAAAACTACATAACAATGTGTTTAACTTTGTTTAAATGTGCTTTGAATTCTTTGCTTTATGACAGCAAATTTCTTTATATGAAGCCATCACTTCATAGAAAGGGTGTATACGTGTTGAATAAATATTTGTAGATTGATAGAATAATTGATTTACTGTTTGCATTGTCACATTATTCAACATAAAAGAATTGTCTATGTTTGTCAAATTGCTTATCAATTAGCAAACACTTATTGAACACCATCTCTCTGTGAAGGACCCATGAAAACTTAAAGTACTTGGGTACTTGGGCAAAGAAAATATGTTCAGGGTTGCCAGAAGTGCTTTCTTTGAAACCAATTTCTTAGAATTTTAGTGTAGTATTTGGAAATTGGCTTCTATTGTCAAGTCAGTTTGGGAAACAGTAGTCAAAATGTAGAAGTTGTTTTACCAGAAGCCCTCTCCAATGATAAACTTATGTTGATTGCCAATCTCAAGGAAAAGGATATAACATGTCATATGTTGCCGAATTTTGACCATAAAGTAATGAGCAGTTTGAGCATACACAGATCAATGTTTTCCATTGAACTCAAGTCAGACTCCCCCTCAAGGCAAAGAGAAAAGTTTTGCAGTCAACTTTGATTTTCTCCTTCGTGTCTGAGAAGGTGCTAACAATTGGCTACCATGGACTCTGAGGGGGCCAGATTTATGCTTCCTAACAGGGCAATGCGACTTCAATGCACAGATTGCTGGTGCTGAGCAATGTCAGCTCTAGTGATAATGGGAGGGGATAAGCAGTATCTTAGCAGAGAAGAAAGACCACATGGCTCTGCCCTCTTCCACCATTGGCCTACTGTCTCCGGAGTCTGTTTTGATCAGAGACAGAGCACTATAATCAGGACTTGGCTGCAGTTATGCAAGGTAAAGACTCATGTCTCCTCTCTCTTTTGCACTATTATATACTTCTCACTGCACACTTGCACACTCAAGTGTGGAACTCATATTAATACTTGCTTACACTGACCTCACCTTTGCAAGAGAAGTAAGTGTCTTACTTATCTAAATCAGTGTCTTTCAGAACCAGCCATGGAAGACAGTGAATATTAATTGTATCCCATGACTCCAGCAAGGTGTTTGTAGCAGGTGTTTAGAATCAAGATTAACTTCATTAACTTACCCTAGGATATGAATTAATAAATGGTGGAAATGGAATAGAATCTGGTCGGATCAACACCAAAGCCCCCTGGGCCATAAAGGAGATGTATACATATAGTGATTCACAGGTGACAAAGTACACCACATGAATTATTTCATTTGAATTCTCACCAGTTTTGTTAAATAAGTTTTGGGATTAAAATGTAGCAAGGATTACCACTTGTCCAAGGTTGCACAGTAAATGAAAAGTTTAAAGGCTAGGACTCCCATCTAAAACTGGACTGGACATCCAGGCTCCAAGTAGATGACAACTCAAGCTGTGCTTGTAATCATCAGTACTATTTGCAAATTAAAATGGTTCATTAAACAGCATGTTCCCAAGTAATTTTTGGAAAAAAAATTCTAAAAGCAGGGCTTTATTATTTTCTGTTTATTCAAAATGAGGACCAAAAAAGGCTGATTTGATCAATATCAATGATAGTTCAATGCTAACAGTTGGGCAGTCATTAGTTCATTTCATTCTTAATAATCCTAGGAGGTAGATACTATGATTCTCCTTTTTTTTTTTTTTTACAGGACAGGCTACTAAAGTTTAGAAAGCTTAGGTTGAGTAGTCACCCCTTTCACAGTCTAGTCTCAGCTTTCAATATACAACCTGCCTGTCTCTCAAATTAAGACTCACCCTCAAGACTTCTGTTTCTGATGCCCGTTCTCTTTCCAATATAGTCATGAACTGTCAAAAGATATGGATATAAAGTGAGAGTAAATCAATAACCCAAATACCTTTTCTGTGAGAGAAATCATGTGTGTATATGTCAAAATATGTGCATAGCTAAAGTCATACGTTGAAACACAGGACGCTGTGTTTTAAAAAGATCATGTCTCTAGAACTGTATGTGGGTTCCTTGGGTATCCCAACTCCATGGCTTTGGTTCATGTTGTAGGGAAATCCTGTCATAAGTCAATCTCTTTATATCTGAACTCTGCTGAGTTTTTCCTGATTGATTAGGATGGAGTATCTGTGTCTCCATCAGAACTGTATATTGCGAATGGTGTGACAGCCCTGTGTATCACCCTGGGACTCTGTCATTGCAATAGCCAGAGACCCAGATTGGATTGTGCCTGAGCATTGACAATTCAGTATTGATGTTCATGTGACATGGAGAGCTACTGTAACAATCTTTATTTTATCCTTAGCTTTTGCTTTCGGGCTTGGGTTGAGCCCCCACAGGGTAACCACGATAATCAACACCTCTAATTAGCACTTAGAAATGTCTGGTTCCCAAGGCTGTCATTAGAAGACAAGCTTGGTGTGCAAAATACTGAAACTTTTGCATTTCCCAAACAAAATCTTCCTCCCAGG
>RJWT010046982.1:0-11370 GCA_004365215.1 Cuniculus paca | reverse complement strand
GGCGCGTGGGCTGGCAAACAAGCAAAACTAGTCCCCCCTCTCATCCCGTAAGCGACCAACCGGATGATCCGGAGAAACACAGGCTCTGATGATAGCTATGGAGGTGAAATGCAGTTGGATGCCTGTGGTGCTTTGCTGTTTCACTGACCTTGCAGGTCTAGGGCCCATGGTCTGATCATCTGTTCAGAGGATAGCGGTACGCAGTGTGGCATCTAGGGGGGGTTTCCTTCTGAGGGTGGTAGCCATTGTTGATTCCTATTGTCTTGTTTTGAAGTCCTCTATTGTTTTCATTGTTTGGTTGAGTTGGATTTTACTCTCTTTTGTTTTGTTTCATTTTGTTATATCTGATGCCATGAGCAGCTATTTCAAAGATAGCAAGATATTATGGTAGCCATTTTGGATTTACTCTTATCTTGTTTTGAAGTCCTTTGTTGCATTTATTGTTTTGATTTTACTGTTTTTATTCTATTCTGTTCTGTTTGATTTTTCCTGTGTCCGAAAGTATCTGCAGCTATTTTGAAGACAACAGGAGGCATTATGGTAACTATTGTTGATTTTGTACTGTTTTGAAGTCCTGTATCACTTACACTGATTTGTTTTGATTGGTTTTATTCTGTTTTATTTTCCTTGGTTTTATCCCCTTTAAAATAAAAATTAAAAATAAATAAATACATAAATAAATCCAATACTGTACCTGACTTTTTTTCATAAAGAATTTACAGCTTCTGGAATTTATTTGGCATCAAATATGAGTACATTCACTCAGCTATAACCTTTACAATCTTATGCTTTCACCCTTAATGAGGTGAATTGTTATTTGTCTATTGAATATATTTATTTTTTATTTATTTATACATTTTTTTGAGATGGGGTCTCTCTATGTAGTTCAGGCTCGCTTTGAATTCACTATGTAGCCCAGGCCGGCCTCCAACTCATGGCGATCCACCTGCCTCAGCCTCCTGAGTGCTAGAATTGCTGGAGTCACCATGATGCCTGGCTTCTACTGATTTTATGAAATACATATATACAGATTATAAAACATGCATATAAATGAGTAAATACACACAAAGAAGTCCTTTGTTTGTTTTTCTCTTCAGTCCTGTTGTCGAGCCTGTTTCTCATTCTCCCCTTATTTGCTGGAAATATTTTACTAATTTCATAAAGCTTGCCTGTTTCAGAAGACCTCTGATTTTGATATAATCACATGAGAAGTGCTCTCTTCTTGATATTTTTAATGAGAGTGGTTCAAACTTCGACAGAACTTTTTGGTGAATATTAACCTGTATGCAATATTCTTTTTAATGCTTTTATCATTCTCAGTGGAATTTTAGGGTTTCTTTGAGGTTCCAGCAAGGAGTTCATAAGTCTGCCCCTACAGGACACATCTGTTACCCACACTGCTGAAAAGCCTTGAACACTTGTGTAGTTATTTGATCTTTAATTAATCACTGTACCTTTTTCTGGTCCCAGGGATTGAACTCACAACCTTCACCCTGAGCTACCTCCTTATGCATCTTTCTCAGGGTCTCCCTGAGTCACCAATTTGCCCTGGCTGCCTTTGAATTTGCTATTGTCCTGGGGTCAGTACAGAACCGCGCCACATGCCCGCGGAGCTACACTGTGTTTTCGTGGGTCATGGAAACCACTTATTTTTTTCTTGAGTTTCTGAGATGAACAAGTGTACCCTTCGAAAATACTCCTCAGCCTTCAAGGAATGCCTCCTCCTCTCTTTTTCCCTGTTGTTGTTTGTGTTTGTTTGTTCTGCATGTTTGGTTTATGGCCAGGAAACCCCAAAACAACAGTAAACAGTGCTGGTGCTAAAACAGGAACGTTGTCATATTACTGGGAACAGTCCTCATGCACAGCTCCTTTAGAATCATAACCCGTAACGCCCAACCCTGCAGGGTCCTGCAGCTGTGAGAGATGGCCTGGGGCTCACCTGTCACCAGCTTCTAGTAGAGCAGGACCTGCCCTGCCCTACTTTCTTGTGGTGGATTGAAAATTGATGGTCCGCTTGTAACACCAGCTGAGCTGAATCAGCCTGGTGCTCAGTGTGGACGGCCCACTTGAGGACGGTTTCCAGTATAAAAAGGAGACCTGGAGAGGAAGAGTAGTATTGTGGGTTCTTCTAAGTGAATGCTGTTGTTTGGAGCTGTTGGTTCTCATGGAGGAGCTTGCCATGCTGGCTTCCGCAATAGGAACTCAACTGTTATCATCAGAGGAGCTCGAAACTATGTCGCTGAGGATGGCTGCGGTTCCCTTTGGGGGAATCCTGGCCCTTACTTTGAGCATCGCTTCCTGGCTCCAGTGCAGATCCCTCACCTGCTGGCACAGATCCTTCATCCCGTGGCACAGACTTTCTAGCTTCCACCGTGTGGACCTTTGGGCCTTCCCAGCGCAGATCCATAAAACAGACTTGCATGAGTCGTCGTGGGCTCTGGGCCTCCAGCTGGACTTAGTGGGGGCATTGTCATGGGCTCAAGGTTTTCAGCTGGACTCACGCAGGACATTGCCACGGGATGCGCGCCTTCGGCTGGATTTTCTAGGTCTTTAGTGTGTGGACAGATTTCCTGCACTTCTTGTGTTTGATTCTGGGTGAGTAGCATAAAATGATACTATCGATTATGTGTCCTGTATGTAATTGTTTTCCTTGCGACCCTTGACTACAACAGTGCCCTCCTGCCACCCTGGTTGGGACTCTCCACCTTTTCTTTAGTGAGTTTCGTGTTCAATCATCTCTTGAACTGTGGAACACTTGTTGTATATGTTATGGGATGTGACATCATATTTTGATATGTATATTTTCAAATGATTCAATCAAGAAAATGAACACATTCATCACCTCTTGTACATCCCATGGTTAAATGTTTTAGCTGCATTCAAGAAGATGACTCTATGGAAACAGTCCCTCTTTCTTTTTGTGGCACCGGGGATTGAACTCGCGACCTCAAGCTTGCCAGACAGGTGCTTAGGCCACTGAGCCAAATCCCCAGCCCTTGTCTTTTTGAGACAGGGTCTCACTACGCCTTTCAGGCTGACCTTGAGCTCACTTTGTAGCCCAGGCTGGTCTTGAACTTGAAACGATCCTCCTGCCTCAGCCTTCCGAGTGCTGGGATTACATGTGTGTGCCACCAGGCCTGGCAATAATCTCTCTCTTGACTAATGTAGTTGATCGGAATTGGGTGCTAACTCTCATCAAATTCTGTGGGTACTTTAATCTATACATTTTTATCTGCTTACAGAAATATAAGGATATTAGAAAGGATCAGTTTTCTAATAGCCTACTTAGATTGATTCTTTGCTCAATTTTTGAGTATATATAGCAAGGTCATAGGAATTTTAAAAAACATATCTCTGGTTTCTATATTGTTTCATAGCAGGGTTAAAATTTTTTTTTTTGAGACAGAGTCTTGCTATGTAGTTCAGCCCAGCCTGGACTCACTATGTAGTCCAGTCTGGCCTCAAACTCACAGCAATCCTCCTGCCTCAGCCTCCTGAGTTCTGGGATTATAGGTATGTGCCTCCATGCCTGGCCCTATATTTTTTAATTTTTAGAACAACTTGTAAATCAATTTCAGCCATGCCTTACAGTGGAAATTTTATTTACTTAAGACTGTTGAAACCAAATGCAAGAATTTGGATGATTTCTTCTTTATTTCTGTCACTTTGCGTAATTACATTTTCATTTAAAAAAACAGATCTTTCTCTATGATGCCAGTGATGCATTTGAAGTTGCCCACCTGAATTTGTCCGTGGTGCTCTCTCTTACCTGGCGTTTGTTTCTCTAAAATGGTTTCTCTGCATCCAGTCTATCTGAATGAGGCCTATTTTATTCATCCTATCATAGAACCAGGTCTAGTGATTTTCGAACTTACTTGGTATGTGCTTTATTTTCTTACTCTTAGTCTGTGGTCCCTAAACCTGAATTATTTTACATATTTCTTTCTCTTTGCTCTTGCTTTGAGGGGAAAATTATGTCCCATGTGTATTTCAGGTTTTTCTTTAAGTAAGTCACACTTGTATATTTGTGCCTATGCTTGCTTTTATTCGGACACATTCTAGAAGGGTACTCACAAAACCATAATTGGTGTTCACCTCTAGGTCGTGGGACTAACAATCAAAGGACCAGAATCAAAGACACTTTATTTTCATTTTGTATACTTTTTCTGCTTGATTATTCTTTAATGTGTGTTTATACTGCAAGTAAAATTAGCAACTGTTTAGATGGAAATATTAGCCAATGTTTGCCAAGTCGTGCATCTTTTTTTTTTTGAGACAGGATCTCTATGTAGTCCAGGCTGGCCTTGAACTCAGGGAGATCCTCATGCATGGATCTCCAAAGTGTTGGGATTACAGGTGTGCACCACCATGTCCAGCACCTTTAGATAATTGTAATAAAAATAATCATAGAAAAAATATTGACCATTCAGAATTTTTTATTAGTACATGTTCCTAGTACATAATGATTAAAATTGCAGTGGAGAGTTGGTACGTGTATATTACACATTTTAATTCATTAGAAACCACAAGTAGTTATCAATTACTAGTTACCCACAACTAGTTATCAGTTACTAGCTACTCATTACCAGTTACCCACAGCTAGTTAAACATTATATTTAATGTTACCAGTTAACCTTGCCAACTACTAATCACAACTTACGTGCAACGAGTCACGCACGACCTGCAACGAGTGACTCGTGTGCGCGTTGCCAGTCTCCTGCCGACAGCTAGAGCTTTGGCTGTGCATTGGGCTGCCGCCTTGTTTTCATTTCCATTATCGCTGAAGCGGGTTCCCTGCCTGGCTGTACCAGTGATTCCCAGCCTGCCCGCTTCTGGGGTTCCTGCTATGGCTCAGGCAGGCAGTCAGGGCTGCTGTTCCGGGTCCTGTTAAGAGACGGGAAGGACACTGGGAATCCCTTGTGAAATCCCGGAGCTGGATGCCAACTAGGCCTCCTCCTGCTCCAAAGCCCCAAGGAGCCAGCTGGCTGTCATTCCTGCCATTTAAACCCAGCAATGGGAATAAAGCAGGGCCAGAAAAGCTGTAATTATTACTAGGGTGTCTTGCCCCCCAGCATCACATCTGTCTTCCTTCTCTTGGTGGGATTTCACAGTACCCTTGCCTCTCAAAGGCCAAAGAGGGACACCATTCAAGCTCTGGCTGGAGGACCTGGTTGTGGAGAAGAATCTGCTTTTCTTGCTGGCTGGCAGAGATGGGTCCAGGCGTGGTGGCTCTGAATTGGATCTTTAGCCCGAGGTGCTTTGCATTAGACCCATCGTTTATTCATGAGCTGTTGTTTTTTTTTTTTAAATTATGAAGTACATCTATTCCCTTAGGCAAGGCTACATTATACAAATTAACAAAGCAAGGCATCATGGGCCTCCTAAAGTATTAGATAACTTCAAAACAACCTTTCTAGACCAGACAGGGCTGTCCTTGAAGTAACCTTGACTTCATCGTGCTCCTGAAGAACCCAGGTGAGCTCGAGTTTCTCTTTGTCCATGCTCCTGTGCACGGCCTCCAGATTTCTTAGAGCTTGCATTGTGCTGGCTATGAAAAGGTTCTTTTGTTGAGTGCTTTCCGCCTTTATGCAGTTGCGCTTTCCAATGCTCAGGTTGACTTTCAAACCCTACATCCTCATTGCATCCTTGGCAATTTTAGAAAATCTGGCCGTTAAGCAGCCACAAGAACACAAATAATGATCCCCCCTCATCATACCGCTTCCAGTAGAAGGCTGAACTGCGTCTTTGGGCAATGACCATGTGTTCCAGAGTGAAAAGTTGCACAGGTTTCTGTGTGCAGGTTTGACCGCTATCGAAACACACACAGCCTGCTGAACTCAGGAATTTTTCAGAAGGCAAATGATTGAAACGCGCTCCTGATGAATAGGAACCACGAGAAGCTGTCACGCGACGATTCATGGTGAGTTCTTGTAAATATTGGTGCATTCAAGATGTGCCGGATTTTAATTTTTTGAAGAAAGGAATTCAGAGCCCTTTGACCTGCCTTTGAATACATTGTTTGCCCTTTTAATAATCCTCACCATAACTTCTTCCCTTGAAGGTTTCTTTAATGGAATTTGTGTGATAGAATTAAGATCCAGGCTCGTCCTGTGCAGAGACATTGTTTATAAGAAGCCTTGTGTGTTTAATTTGCCTTGACATTGATCTGTTATGTCTGGGGCTCTGAGAGAATTCTGAAACTGTCTGTGGACTAAGAATCGGGCCCAAGAATCTCGGAACTGGAAAGCATCTGAAGGCTCATTCATGAGCGCCTGCCGCAGCCTCATTCTCAGCCCTTGCACATCCTCCAGCCTCTGCCTAGCAACTGTCAGGCCGAGAATGATCTGGTACATCCCAGGCATCCTGGGGCAATGGAAAGGCATCCCACAGAGAACAGGTCTCTGCTGGAGAGTGGATGGGCGCCTCACTGGCTGCTGTCTCATTCAGTACTGTTTCCGAGTACGTCAAACCGGTTATGCTTTAGATTACATCTCCCCGTCTACTCTTTGATTTATCACTGTCACACACTGGTTTTTTAATTTTTAAAAACTAGCTTGCAGGAGCTGTGGATAGAACTCATTAACAGAGTGCCTGCTTGCTGGGCCTGGTGGTGCACACCTGTAATCCCAGCACTCGAGAGGCTGAGACAGGAGGATCGTTGCGAGTTCAAGACCAGCCTGGGCTACAAAGTGAGCTGAAGGCCGCCTGAATGGCACAGCAGATCCCGTCTCAAAAAGACAAGGGCTGGGGATTTAGCCCAGTGGTATAAGTGTCTGCCTGGCAAGTGCAAGGTCGTGAGTTCGAGCCCTGGTGCCAAAAAACAATAAATAAATAAACAAACAAATAAATAAAGTGCTTGCCTACCATGCATACTCTGGGTTTGATTCCCAGCACTACAAATAAATAAATAAAAGAATAAATAAATAAATAAATGACTGTACTCACAAATTCAAACCAACAGATTTAAAGAATATTGAAAGCCAGGCTCGGTGACACATGCCTGTAATCCCAGTACTCTGGGAAACTGAGGTAGGAGGACTGTGAGTTCAAGTCCAGTGTGGGAAATTTAGTGACTTACTAAGATCATGTCTAAAAACTAAATACTTTTAAAGAAAGGCTTCATTCAAAGGCTCTAGATTCATTCTCCAACACCACAAAGTAATAATGATAATGACAATGATATAATAATACTTAATAATAACAATGATAACAACAACGAGAATGATCCTTCACTATTTTTCCCATCACTTTTATAAATAGCGTACATTTCATTTTAATTGCTTATTATACATCTGTGGGAAATGCACATCTGTTTTACTGCACATACTGCAGTCTATCATAGATTTCTAGAGAAAATCGTAGAAGTTAGATCTAAAATGTAGTGATTTGGAATTGCGGCTATGATGGTTCATATACTTTTATTTTTAAGTTTTGAGCAATTGGTTTATGACTGGTATATGCAGATGTTTGAATATAAACATTTGGTGTCATACTAAATCCATTTTGTTTTACAACTTTTTTTTCAAGAAAAATAAAGACTGAAACTTTAAAAATCAGGACTCCTTCAGAAAGAAGGGAGAAATCAATATTCCCGAAACATAAAACCCACTGGTTAATCCAATCGAAAGCTAAATTTAGCCCCTTGACAGCCAAAAAAAAAAATAAAGAACTCATGACAAGTTCTCCATTTCTCATTATGTGATAAGGCAAAGCCTACATGGTTTTTTGAAAAGAAACATTTTCTGACAGTAAAATCCGTGTGGAATCCAGTAAATATGTTAATACACCTTTAGCTGTGTAAGATACCTGTCAGATACCCGCTTTGAATGTGATTTTACAAAAATGGAGAAATAGTCTAGATAAGTTCATATAACTACTCCTCTGCCACAGCCACCACCAAAGCTGACACCCCCAAACAGCTTGGGATTTAATTCAGCAGTTGCTTTAGATAATAACAGCAGATCTGATCATTTAGGAAGAGGACATGGAGCTGGAGAGGACTGCAGAAGGGAAACTACTGTGTCTCCAGTTTCTGCTTAGGGTTTGGAAAGATGGAAGGGCGTCCTTTGAACAGTTAATTCCATACAAACAACCTAGACCTGACTCGTCTCATGAAGACAAAGAGTGAAATCGTGAACGCAAAGAAGGAAGTTAGGAAACTGTTAATGAGAAATGCAAGAAGAGAAACAGCCCCCAGTTGGGAGGTATACTGAGCAGGTCACCTGAATGCTTTCTTTGGCTTGTTCCTCTGTGTGTAAGCAGAGCACAGGAAGCTGTGGAGTTGAACTCAGATGGCTAAGTTCAAAGGAAACCAGTTATTTTGCATTTTTAAGCTTCTGAAAAGTTCATCCTACAGGTAGAGAGAAATTCTTAAATAATATGTATTCTGCCTATGAAGTTTCTTTGCTGGGAAGAAGGGTTCTTATCTGTCCATCTTTATCCTACCTTTTTATCCTTTTCCAGCATTTGGGTTTTTACATTTCTAAGCTTAACTAGCTATATGGCTTGAATTAGCTCTTAACTCAGTATAAGTGCGGTTTTCTTTGTAACCAGCTGGCTCTGTCTTACTGGGTGCTTACTTTCAAGCTAACTTGAGAAACTGCCTCTTCCATCCTGACAACCATAGTGAGACACCAGGCGATCTGTAAGGTCATGGCTCTTCCCACCAGAGTGGAGGGTGTAGGACAGGCAACCAACCACAGATCTGAGGAATAATCCAGACACAGAGGCCACAACAGTACTATTTCATTCATGTACACAAAATACCCAGAGCAGGCAAATCCACAGGGACAGAAAGTAGATCACTTAGGAGGCTGGGGTGAGGGATTATTTCATGGTTGTCTTAGTTACTTTTTCTTGTTGCTGAGATAAAATATGCAGCACCCAAAGTTAAAGGAGGAAAAGCTTATTTAGCTCACAGTTTGTAGAGTTTTCAGTCCATAATTAGCTGGCTCCAAGGCAGGGTGGCATGGCAGAGGGACATCACAGAGGAGAAACAGTCCATGGCAGGCAGAAGACAGCAAAGCAAGCAAATGACCAACTACAAGCAGCTAGCAGAAGCCTCTTTCTGACCTTTGTATAGTATCCAGGCTACCCACTCTTAGAGCGGATAGCGCTCACACCCTTAATCCTAGCATCGCACGATGAATCAGTCACATGCTCTAGACCCAGCCACCTCTGAAAAAGCCTCCCCTGTGACTGCATGAAGCTTTGAGGGGGACATCTAGATGCAAGCCTTAGCAGTGGGCACAGGGACTCCATAAGGACAACAAAAATGTCTGGAACTATGTAGAGGCTGGGGAATCTCACAACACTGTAAGTGTACTAAATTCCATTGCACTGAACCTCTTAAAATGGTTAATTTTATGTTGTGTGAATTTTACTTCAATTAAAAAATGCAAGAAGAAGAAGGAAAAGAAGAAGGAAAGAAACAAAGAAATGGAGGAAAAGCAGCCATAAGGAGAGACCAGGCAAAGCTCTCTGTTCCTGGGGTGGAAACAGTTGGGTACCAAACAAGACAGGCGAAATCTCTGACAAAGTGCTAAAAGCCAAGAGTTGCAGAGAAGTCCTGAGAGTGGAAGGCGCATGAGGAATTCACCACCACCAGCTGCTCCTCCTAGGTCCCCTGGCGTTCACTAGGAAGAAGCTGGCAGGTCAAGCACTGTGAGAAAACTGCCCCGTGGTGCAACCTGGGGGAGCAAACAGTTGTTAGACAAAGGCCTGATCCCCACTCCAGATTCATCACAGTCTTAGAGCTATGGAGCTAGCAATTCATAGGAATAGAGCTCGTAAACCACCAAATGCTTCAGTATCAAACAACACACTTCTGAATACCCCATGGATCAGAGAGGAAGTCACAAGGAAAATTAGAGACTATTCTGAAGTGAAAAAAACTGAAGACAATGTCAAACTGGAAGGATCCTTAGAAAAGAAATCCATAGCATTGCATGTTCTACTTACAAAAAAAAAGAAAAAAGGAATGTCTTTGTTAATGATTATGCTTATACCTCAAGGCATTAGAAAAAGAAAAGCAAGTTAAACCTACAGCAAAGAGAAGAAAAGAAACAATAATAACAGCAAAAATCAATGAGCCTGTAATCCCCACTACTAGAAAGGCTGAGTCAAGAGGATTACAAGTTGGAAGCCAGGCTGGACAACTAAATAAGATCCTGTCTTAAAGAAAAAAAGATGTCTGGAGATGTAGCTCATTGTAAAGGCCCTGGGTTCAATTTCCAGTACCAAAAGAAAAAAAAGCAAAGTCAGTAAAATGGAATCATTTATGAAACCAATGTGTTTGTGTCTGACTGAGTAGGAAAAATGAAAACTGAGTATCATCAGTAAGAATCCTAGAAGAGCCGAAAATTTTAAAATACGGTGGCTCAAACTACACATAGCTGTGCCGCCATTGAGGAAAGAGGTCTTCAGTCCAGTCACTCAAACTTGAGAGCTTAATCTCATTGGCCCAGATGAGCCTGATCCGTGTCACGTGTCTATCTCTGAGCCAATCATTAACGCCAGGGGGTGGGACGTGTGATTGACTTTCTCTAGGCTCTACGTTTGCGTTCTGAAACTGGGAGTTTCCTCTGAAATTCTCTCAATAAGGGAAGTGGATGCAGGCTGCCAACAAAAGAAGTAGCTCGTGCACATGGAACTGTAAACTCTGCATACAACATAGAAAGGCTGGCCAGGAAGGCAGACCTTGTCCTTCCCAAGGGCCCACGGCCCAGCTGCAGAGACATCTGTTAGGACTCACTAAACCCTGCAAAAGTAAGACCCAGGCATGGAGGGACTCAGCCCTGCAGGTCCACGGTAGCTGGTGGAGAGGCAAGCAGGAGGAGACTCTTGTCTCCCTTCAGCGACCTCTTCTGTGCTCCCCAGTCCCGTGTTGGTCCCAGGCACCTACATGGATGGGTCTGGGAAAATCAACTTAAAAGTGACAACCTAACACCGAAAGAAAGGTATCAAGTTGCCTTTTCTCGTCTCTAAATCTCTCCAATACAGGAAAGGAGAATAAGGGAGAGGGTCGTTTTCCTCAGCTTCCTTTATCAAGCCCGTTGCCATGGGAACTGCTTTGTAATTAACAATCCCTTCTCCCCTTCCCTGGGTTGTAGGCGCTTCTCACCATCATTTTGGCTTCATTAAAAAGAGCAGCAGTTTACTCATTAAATGACACTGTGTGAGGCATTGGAGTGTTTGTTAACTGTCAGAGTAGCCCTTTTCACTTACAAAACCCAGAACATGGTTCTTTTCTCCCAATTCCAATCTTTTTGAGACTCATTTCATAAGGACAGCAGGAAACACAGCACTCGGGTCATGTTTGAATTATGAATAACTTAGCTCATTTTAGCTAAATATGGACGGGCCTCCAAG
>RJWT010046981.1:0-11374 GCA_004365215.1 Cuniculus paca | reverse complement strand
GCTTATCATTTCTTGTTTTACCTGGGAAATCATTTCTAATCTCAGTTCCTTTAAAGTTTCATAGAGTTGTTTCTTTACTTCAGTTTCTATCATTTCAGAAGTTTCATGTGTGTGGCTCATATTTTCTTCTATTTTTGTGTCTCTTTGGCTTGTTTGGAAGGGCTGGAGGTGCAAGATTGGATTTTACTCTTTTGTTTTGTCATTTTCCTTCATTGCACTGTGGCAGGTGAATCCAGTGTGCACGGTTGAGGTGCCAAGGCTAGGTGAAACTCACAGTGCAAGCATTCAGCTCCAGCCAAGACTACCACTGTGGCTATTCTATTGCTGAGCAGTTTCTGGGCAGAGCCCAGCCAGGACCCCAGGGATGCTCTGAGTATCCTGGGCTGATGGGGAATGGATGCAAATTCCTACCAGTCTGTTGGCAAAGTCCCAAGCTGTGTGGCTAGGTGGAATTCACTGTGCGCACCTTCAACTCAAGCTGGGCCCAGAGCAGCAGCTGCTCTGCTGCTCCCAGTGAATGGGCAGGGCCCAGGCAGGACTCCAGGGACACTCTGAGCATCCTGGGCCAATGGGGAATGGGTGCAGATTTCTATGGGTCTGGTTGCTAGGTCCCAAGCTGTATGGGTAGGTGGAATTCGCTGTGCATGCCTTCAACTTAAGTGCGGCCCAGAGAAGCAGCTGCCACACTGCTCTGGCTGAATGGGCGGGGCTACCTGGAGAGCATTTTATGTATAAACCTTAACAGTTGCTTTTGGGTGGTTTTGTAGATACTTTATTCCTTCTTTTCTTGTCAATTTTCTTTGCAGTTTGAAGGTTTTCTGTAATGTTATGCTTTGAATTCTTTCATTTTTATTTTGTGTTTCTGTGATTTTTGCTTTGTGATTACCATGATGTTTGTGTGGAACCTCTTATACTTGCAGCAACTTATTTTAAACTTATAACAACTTAACTTTGAATGCCTACAGCTCTACATTTACCACTCCCATTTGATACTTTCATTTTCTGAATTTGAAAAATTTTGAAATGTGTATATTTTGACAATGTTTTAGCTGCACTTGTTATTAATAGTTTTGTCTTTTAATCTTTATATTAGGAAAATAATTGTTTTATGTTCAAGTATTATAGTCTTAGAATATATGAATATTATTCATTTTACATATACTATTGGGTTTTGTACTTTTGTATGTTTTGTGCTAATAATTAGTGGCCTTCTGTTTCTGCTTAGAGAATTTCCTTAGAGGTAAATCTTAGCTTTTGTTTGCCTGGAAGAGTTTTTATTTCTCCTTCATTTCTGAAAGACAGATTTGCTAGATAAATAATTCTTGGTTTGTATTTTTTTTTCCTGTTACTTGGAATATATCATTCCACTCTCTTCTGGCCTGCAGGGTTTCTGCTGAAGCATTCACATTCTCCATTGAACATATTGGAGGCCTTCACTATTTGCTTTACCCTGAGTGACTCTGGAAAGGCCAGCTGGTGATGATCCTAGGCAGGTAGAGTTTATTATGGGTTCTCTAACTGGCTGAGCTGCTACCTTTGCTCTGATGTCAATGAGGCTGCTGGCTCGGCTTTGCTATCAGAGGAACTGCTGCTGGGTACTGTGATGGCTTCTGGAGAGGTAGTGATAATGTCTTTGGCTGGGCAATCCTGCCATTAGGGCTCTCCACCTGGGCAGGGTTTTAGTCTAGACTTCTAGTTTATTCAGAGCGATTGCTCTTGATGGGGAGGATCACAGCCTATGTGCCTTAGAAATATATAATTTTCCTGTTATGGTAAAGCTATGTGTTAAGATTTTATTTGAGTGGAGTGGTTGTTTGACCTCCAAGTAAAGTATGCCTAGATCCTGTGCTTCTCTAAAATTCATGGAAGTGGGATTCTCCCTGACTGAGAAGGGTCATTGGGTGAGATTTTGGGCTGAGTAGAGCCACTGTTTGACTTTCAAGGTCAGGCAGGTCCAGCTTCTATGCTTCTTCCAAATATGTGGAAATGTCCATGGCCTTGCCTAAAGGTGGTCTTGGGGTGGTCCCTGAAGCTAGTGACAGAGATCAGCTATCTAGGGACTCAAGATATGTTGAACTTCCCATGATTCTTCTGATGGCAACCAGATAAGTTTGGCAGGTGGGTCACAGAGTTGGCAGGTATCTCTGCTCAAATGTAATAGTTGGCAGAAACACAGAGGTACTACTATGAGCATTAATTTGTTGGAGAAGCATCAACACAGTGCAACATGACCTCTCACAAAGGAGGACCTTGTTGAGAGAGTGGAGAATGGTGATAAATATGCTTTGACAGCACAGCTCATTTTGCTTTTGGTATTGCAATATTTATAATATTTTCTGTAAACTTGCCACTGAAACTATTTGATATGGAAGAGTACTGTTAAAACTTTTAGCACTACAATTTCTTATATGCAAATATTTTAAGTTTGTAAGAATGAGTATTTTTACAACCAAATAGAATCATCTAATTTCATTCTCATCTGCCTTCTTCTATAGCGAGTTTTTTCAGTAGAGAGTTCAAGTGCTAAATTTCATCATGGGCTTCATATTTTCACTGGATTTAAACATGGCTTTACAGTTGTCCCACTGACAGGGCCTTCAGAGACACAATTACAGAAAGTAGGCAATCTGTTACATGATCAGGGAAACAAAACAGGGCTTTGGTTCAATTCAAAGCCGAGCATCCTGAGAGGAGCTCTCTAGAAATGACTCATAAATAGTTTCCAACAGGGCTCCAGTCAAATGATGACAAAAATCTTTTAAGTCTCAAATATGTGCAAATGAATCCCAACTTGGCTTTGCATCATGCTTTTCCTTCTGTTTGATTCATTTCGAAAGTCAGCATAGTGTCATCTTTGTTTCTTTCTGAAGTAGCGAACACATCCAAACATGGACATATGGAATTATTGTGCTTCTGGTGGATGAATTAATCCCCCCAAAGCCTGAAAACTTAAAAGCCAAACATTTGGCATCTTTTCAGCTAGACTCTGAGGCATCAGACTAAGTGGAACTTAATTTAAATGCATGGATATAAATCTAATTGCGAAGACTATTTGTGCATATTATAAATTATTGGTGAACAGTGGATGAAAAGCAGTCTGAATTGTCCATTGAAAACCCCATTCAGGTATTCAGACCGAAGTACTGTGACTGGTTATGTGCTCAATGTCCAAGTGTTCTTTCTCCATGGGAAAGGAAACTCACATTTTCCATATGCTAACCTAACCAGGTAGAAAATTATTTTGCAGACGCACTGACAGATGACTCTCTCCATGTACAATGACAGCATTGTTCCAGGATTTTTCTGTTTGAAGTTTTATTTAGCCTCCTTCACTCTAATCCTCTTAGATAATTCTTTGCTAATCTGATATCTAAAATTGATCATGTTCGAGATGAAACTTGTCTGTCCTATTGTTCAATCCTTTCCTTAAGCCCAAACCCTGGAGACTGACTTTGACTCTCTTTTTCCCTTTCCTTTCATTTCTGCATCTCAGATTCCTTCTATTTTACACCCTCGGTTTTGTGAAGTCTGCCATCTAATCTCACTTTTTTCTACTATGGATCTAATTTAGCTTCTTCCAATTTTTCCCTTGGACTAAGGCAATAGGCTGCCTGCAAACTTTCTGGTTTCTACAATCTCCTTAATTCTTTAATATATTTTTGCCACTATGGGTAAGCCGTTAAATTTAAAAATTTCAAACATAATTATGCTATTCTTTTATTTATAAAGGCATAGAAATCTCAAACTGCATGTTTCAGAACAAAATTCCAGCTGCTGAGGCAAACTCCAATCTTTCCAAAACTACTTCTTGCCACTTTACACATCTTTCCAGGCAAATTATTTGCAGTTTTTCATGCATCGATCATTTAGATTATAGTTGTTCCTCCAGCTGTTATAGTATTTCATGTTTTTCCATTTGACACAGTTTTACTCCTCTTTCAGTTTCCAACTTCAATATCGCCTCTTTTTTTAGTCTTAGGCAAAGCAAAGCCATTGCACTTTTATCTTTTTTCTTTCAGTATTCTAAGTATTATCTTTCCATATAGACTGAACAATATTGTCTAACACTATTAAAAGTTTCCTGTTTAAATTCCATAACAATTTAATTCCACAGATGAAGAAATAGAGCACAAACAAATTTATCCAAAGCACACAGATAATATCAAGCCTCACTTCAGTATCTACAGACTGACTCTTCCACCACATCAGCTTTGTAACCCTCTTGTGGCACCGTCTTCTACAGCTCATCTTCCCATCTCAGTGCCTACTACATATAAAATCATGGTTTTAGGCTACATTGCTGGGCAAAAGAATCTCAGATGGAAACTTGTATGCAGGAGTTTAGCCTTTGGTGGCACTTTTGTGATCAATCCTTGGAAAGGAATTTACAAAGCAGGACTCAGCAAAGCAACATATTGAACTGTGATGCATTTGTAACAAATGTTCAGCTCATCCCGTAGTGAATTCTGGAGCTAAGATGGCCATCTTATTTTGAAGCAAGTGAGCTGGGTGTTTCTTGCCTGCACTGTCCAGACAGTGGTGGGGTTGTAGTCAGAAATGAGTAAATATCGACAAACTGTCTGCTTTCCAAGGCGTGCCATCAGTAGCCAGCCCTGCTGGAACCTGGGAATTGGACTGTGCGATGAGAAACAGTCCAGACTGAGCACATCCTCAGTAATACTTACTTCTTATGTGCATCTTCTCCTCTCATGCCACCTAGTAAATTGAGTTCCACTTCGTTCTTTACCATTCTTTTGGAAGTTGTACATTCAGTGCTTTAGTGGCTAACCTTACTTTTTGAAAATGCATACTAAATTTGTGTTCAAAGTTAATCACTACCTCTTCCCACCTTTCAGTTGACACAGGAATCCCAAATGCTTCAAGTTATGCTTTAAGCTGACTTTCTCTACTTTTGCCTGTGGTCTTGTTCAATGTCTTACCTCTGCTGTACTTCTGCACTGTCCTCCTGTATGATGATCACCATTGCATTGGGCAGATTCTCACACCCTTATCACTCACCTATTTTTCTTGTACATAAACACATTTTTTAAATTTACTTTTCCTTGAAATATTTCCTTTAGTTGTTTTTTTCAATGAAGATCTATTAAGGGCAAATTCTCCTCTTTTTGCACATTTGAAATTCTTTTATACACCCCACTCTTGAATAAATCACTTAGTGAGTAATTGAATTCTGTGTTGGTTTTTTATTTTCAGCACTTTGAGAGTATCATTTACTTTCTCCTGACTTCGTTTTTGCCTTGGAAGAGTTTTTAGCTGAGATCAGCTCCTGAAGAGGGTCTTAGCTGAGAACCATGGGCTCCAACATTCCAAGTAGCTGGAAAATGAATGCTTCATTTCTGGAGGGGCATTTTTGTGGTGTACCACACTATCCACTAGAGAGTTGAGTAATTATTTCAAAAAGGAGGAACATTGGGTAGAACGAAGAGGTGGAGAAAAACTAGCTGATTGTTTCATGTTAATGTTAGAGTTTGAATGATTGTAAAAGGTTCATCTGTCATAGATCTTTAGCTCAGTGGCTGCATACATCAATTTTTAATATTCTTTATTTTTTGGGAAAGTGCAACATCATTTTCTCCCTTGTCTCTTATACCTCAACCTGCCCCTGAAGCAGTATTGAAATTCATTATTTACATCCTGATTTAGCAGAGGGTAAATTTTATTTTTATATAAACCCAAGAGGGAAAGCCTATCATAATATTTGTAATCCTATCACATTGAAACAGGTTTAGACTTTATGGTGAGCAGCAGATGTATCATAATTAGTGAAACCTGGGTAACCTCAGAAAACTCATCTAATTATTCCAGTCATCCTAGAAAATTTCCTCGGAAGAAAACCCACTAGTGGTATCTCATTATTTCTGTGAAACAGAACGGAAGGAAGTACTTCCTCTAATAGTGTAAGGGGATGGCCAAATAAAGCAACAGGACCGATATCTAATTCATTCTCTCTTATTCTGATCTGACACTGTCTACCTAATCTATGGCAACCATCTATAAATATTTATTGAGTTACAGTCTACAGAATCTGCACACAACTTATACGTTTGTTAATGCAAAATGGATGTGGTATCATTTATATAAACATGGGAATATTTTTCTAAAACATGAATGAACTTGAGTGAATAAAAATGAGGGTCATTTAGTGTGAAAATTAATGCACACAAATGTCTAACTCACAGCTTGACACTGTTGGTAAAGGTGGACCACATCATTTCACAAAGGTATTCAAATGCAAACTTTGAGTCAGTAGTATGGGATCATAAATACGGTTGGATTGACAGAATTGCTACGGCGGAACAAACCTAATGCTGTAAGCCAAAGTAGGACAAGCAGAATAATTGAGCAGTATTTTTTAATCACGTCTCTGAAAATATTTCACTTTAGAAATGTATTGCCTGCATCAAGGAGACCTGATTACCATGCTGTTTTTCTTTTGTTTGTTTGTTTATTTATTTTCTTTTTACTAACCTGTCTCAAAATGCTTTGCTCCTCCCTCACCAGATTTGTGTGGCTGCCACAGTCAGGCACTGACAGCATCTCACTATATTCTGGTGGTTTCGGGGAAGATGTGCTTGCCCTTGTTTTGCTCATCTTTCATATGGCCACAGAATGCTTGAAACATCTCATGGCCGACCTTCAAGTCAAAATGAAATTTGACATGGCAATCAAAGCTCTCTATATGAGGTGCCTGGCTTTCTAACTCCATCATCTAAGATTATAGACAGCACTTGATTTACGATTGGGCTGAACAATGTTTTGAATTTGCGATAGTGTGAAAATGACACCCATTCCATAATAACAGTACTTTGAGCTTTGATATTTTCTAAGCTCGCAATGGGTGTTACCATACCTGTGATGCTGGGCAGTAGCAGTGAGATGTGGCTCCCTGTCAGCCTGTGATCTAAAGTGGAAACAACAGGGACTCTGCAGTGCACTGTTTTGCTCTGCTAAGGTGTTTAGTAGGTTAGGTGTGTTAAATGCATTTCACACTTAAGACATGTTCAGTTGCATTGTTTCCAGTATGTGGGTGTCCTTCATCCTGGGCACTCTGCTGAATACAGCAAAGTGTCCCTCCCAAGTATCCTTCATAATTGGTTCTTTTTCATTGCCTTGCAATAACACTCTACCGAGAATCTCCAGCAGTTATCATTCTAGTGCCCATTAAGCATGGGTTTCTGGTTTGTTGAAACTGTTCTCTATTCTGACATTTTGCTAAATTCATCAAGGCAAAAAGAACCAAATTCAACTGAGCATATCATTTCTAATGAATGTTTGGTGAGAAATGGGCAATAAATGACCTAACCAATGTTTAAGAATGGTTCTAGAGTTGATTATTTCAAGTTTCCCATTATGCATAGCTGAAGGTAAGTGTATTTCATAAAAGATAGCCTTTCATTCATTTCATGAAGCTGTCTTGGAAGTGGTAGAACCCAGGATCCTTTCTTAAATATGGGATTAACTTCTTTTATTAACTTCAGCCAGTCAGGAAATCTTAGCAGTTACTCATTGAGTGAAAGGGCTATGATAGAGATCTCCTCTGTATGACCCCCCACCACAGCTTCAACTTTAGGCAAAGAAGTTTCTGCACTATTACCATTCAGGTTGTGCCTATTTCCAAAAAGATTTTAACACTCTGCTTTTTAGAATTTCCCCTCAGCCTGAGCATGTCTTGAGCATAGGTTTTGTTGGCACTCCCAGTTTTAGATGGTCTCAAAGGAGACTGCAGGTTTGATTAAAAGTTGTGTATATGTATGAAGGTCTTTCTACCTGCATTCCAGGAGAACACTTCATGGGCTTGCTCCTGAGGAATTTATGCAACCCTAACAATGCATCCCTTGTGCCACAAGATTCTGTCAGCAGCAGACACATGGCAACATGGTCAGTATCTAGAAACTCTAAATCCCTTCTTAGCACACTTTGGGATCATTTAATGCTAAATCACACTTAGTTTTCAATGGTTGCCATAGAAATGCCCTGAAATTAGGTAATTTATATTATGATTTCTGACAGATGACCCAAACCAGACTAAATAATAAAAAATACCAGTGAGACTATAGAGTGCAAAAGTAATAATTCAAGTACAGCAAGAGTTAACCCAGATGGTATGTATCATGCTTTCTAGCACACTTCGGACTTCTGTTCTGGCCTGTGTCATGCAGGCCTCCCACGAAGATAGGGGTTTTCTTCTCCACTTCTCTTTCATGTGGGTTTCGTGAAAGCATTCTTATTTTACATTAACCAAGCTATTAGAAAGTGAGATAAGATGCTATTTCCTCATTAGTCAGCTGCATCAGCATCATTGATAGCAGCTTTGTATTTTTATGTAAACAAATAAATAAAGAACAAAATAAAAAGATAGCTAATAAATAGAGAGATGGATCTTTTTCAAATTGGAAGAGAATCAAGAGATGGATGGAGGGGAGAGGAAAGAGAGGGAAAAAGATTTTAAAAAGGAATTAAGATATGTTATATACACGCGCCAACTCCATACAAAGAACATAAACATTATGTACTGCAAACATGTACTGGTAAAAAAGAATACAAAAAATAATATCAATAAGACTATTTTCAAAATTCCTGTGTTAAATTTATACTCCAGTTTAAACTGGAAGATGTTTTAAAAGAAAACACTTTAAAATGAAGATTTATTCTGCTTTTCTTATCTCAAATCACCTAAAAATTAAAAATAAATTGTGTTGCAGGAAGTACAATTTCAAGGTATATAAATCAGTCATACAGAATAGCAATATAGTTTGGATGGTGATTCATCAAATTTCATGCATTTTCTAATTTGGAATAAAAATTTTTAGAAGAAGGTGTGGAGTTTTGTGTTCATTTGGAGACTCAAGACAGGGATATAGTAGAGGCCATTGGTGCTTGTTCAGCGCCTGATAACTACCAATCCCTGCGGCAATTTCAGGTATGATGTAAGTAGTTGTGTCAGGGACAGAGTGTAACAGAGGCAATGTTGCACTGAATAGACTTCTAATCAGACCTTGTAATCATTTTGAGAAAAACATTACCACAGTTAATTTTGTGTGCATCCCAAAGAAAATGAAAATAACATTTTTGTATAAATTTGTGTATGTAATGTCTTTTTTATATTTTAAATGCAATCACTCTATTTACTCCATACTGCACATTATTTCATTATTATAAAATAAATATTAGCGACTTAATAATTTCTTCACATACTACCCCATCTCGTGGCAACAGTATTTTATTTTATGAAACCAATATATTCAACTAAGAAATTTCCATGCTGATGTACATTTATACCATTCCATACTTTTCCATTCTAAATTATACTATAATACACATTCTTCTTCATATAACTTGAAACACTCTTGTTGGATAGATACCTAGAATCAAATACTAGAACTGCAACTGATAAGTCAAAAGATGTCTGTGTTTAAATTTATAATGAGATGTCAGCTAGATGGGAAAATAAGAAGATAGTCCCTCTTACCATGAATAAATCAATTCAGTAAAAATTCACAAACAAATTTCTTTTGGGAGGAATCAAAAATTAGCCGAGAGATGCTACAACCTGAGTAAGCATGAAACTCCACCCATTGCAGCTGGTTAAGACATTTTAGACCCCCTCATACTATACATAATCCCTACTCCTTACTCAACTCTATATAATTGGGAGGTAAACTCCCATCTTCCTTCTGAGAGGAAAAGCAGTAGTTTGTGTTTGGTGACTCAAATTCTCTGGGATCTACCTAGAAAACTGGCTTCTGCTTCAGCCCTTTTGGGGTTCTTGTAGGACCTAGCCTAATTCAGTTGTCTGGGAGCAAAGAAAACAGAAACGATAATACAGACTGGAAGTTGCTATAACCCTATATCTCTTGCTCCTGACCCAGGGCAAAGATGGTGAACGAATAGTTTAAGTTTCTCATAGGAGGTGAGGAAGTGGCAGACCACATATCCAACTACTCAGTTCTCCTAAGGCCAGCCAGAGGACTGCCCCTTTCCAGTTTGCCTCAGACACTATGGGATCCCTATTTGGAGGTCAGTGAGATGATTTAAATTAGCATGTAATTATCCCTTATGGCTCCTTTCCCTGGCTCAGCAGAGTGAGTAAGCAAACTCCCCATCTCAATTTCTCCTTGGGGAGGGAAAGAACTGGACAGAATATTCAGTGATCACACTTCTCTGAAGGCTGCCCGAGGAACCACCTGGCTTCAGGCTTATCTTGGATTGTAAACAGTGCCTGATATATTCTAAATACAGTAGGGTTACTAAGAACCAGGAGAGTGATTGGATTGTACAGAGGTTGGAAAGGCTCTTAGATTGTCTCGCCAGGCAGTTTGATGAAAGTCTTTGTATGAGGCCAGTCCATGAGGACTGAGGAAAGTAGGATTTTGTCTAACATGTAAGATATTATGACAGAATCAGGGAAAAGGAAAATGATACAAGTATGCCTCCAAAAGAGAAATAAGATAAATCTATAGAAACTGACCCAAATGATATGGAATTATGTGACTTACCAGACAGAGAATTTAAAATAACCATCACGCAGCTGAACATCAAAGTCAGGCAAACAATACTTGAACAAAGCCAGAATCTCAACAAAAGGTAAAGAAATTTTTAAAAAGCACCAAAAAGAGATTCTGGAGCTTAAAAATACATAAATTGAACTTCTAATTTTAGTATAAATTTCAGAGATAAAAGAAATAGCTAAAAAAACCAAAAATAACCAGAAAAAACAAAACAAAACAAAACACAACACAACACACTAGAGGGTTTCACTGGCTGACTACATGAACCAGAAAAAAGGATCCGTGAACTTGAAGACTAGTTATTGGAAATTATTGAGTCAGAGGAGTAAAAAGAAAAAAAAAAAGAATAAAAAATGAAGAAAACCAAAAGGATTTATTAGACATCATCAATATTATACACACTATGAGTTTCAGAAGAAAAAGAAAGGAACAAAACAGTGTATGAAATTATGACCTTAATCTTTCCAAATCTATGAAACAAAATGAACAACCAGTTTCAGGAAGCATAAAGGCTTTGAATAAAATGAATTCCAGGAAACCCATCCTAAGACACATTACACTAAAATAATCAAAATTAAGGACAGAATTTTGAAATCAGAAGGAAAAACAATTTGTTGTGTATAAGTGAACCTTTATGACCATAAATAGATTCCTTTGCCGCCCAGAAAAGACTAGAGTGATGCATTAAAAATCCTGAAAGACACAAAAATCTTCCAATCAAAAATATTATTCTCAACAAAACTGCTCTTCAAAACTAAAGGAAAGGCCAGGGATGTAACTCAGTTGCACAGCTCCTGCCTGGTAAGTGACAGTATGTGAGTTCCATTCTGGGTACAAAAAAAAAA
>RJWT010046980.1:0-11371 GCA_004365215.1 Cuniculus paca | reverse complement strand
ATTCATAGTTCTGATTAGTTTCATTTTATTCTGATTTGTTTGATTTTATTATACTTGATGGCATGGACAGCTATTTTAAAGATAACAAAATATATAATTGCAGCCATCGAGGATGTCTACTTATCTTGTTTAGAAACCCTGTATGGCTTTCATTGTTTGTTTTGATTGATTTTACTCTATTCTGTGTGGTTTGATTGCAGTATGTCTGAAGGTGTAGGCAACTATTCTGAAGATAACAAATATTATGGTAGCCAATGCTGTTTTGCTAATATCTTGAAATTCTATATTGCTTACATTGTCCTGCTTTGTTTGTTTTGTTTTATTATGTTTTATTTTGTTTCTACTGTTTTAGTTTGTTGTATTTTGTTTGATTTTACGCATCCCTGATGGTATGGGCAAGTATACTGCAGATAACAAGAGCCATTATGGTAGCCTTATCGATTGCTTTGTTTTTTGTTTTTTGTTTTTTTGGGGTTTTTTTTCTTTTTTTTTTTACACTGTTTCAAAGTCATGTTCCATGTTCATTGCTTTGTTTTGATTGACTTTACTCTGTTTGGTTTGGTTTGGTTGTATTCTTTTCAAAATTAAAAAAAAAAGTAAAAAAAAAAACTAACTGCTTTAACAGTTAAATGTAAGTGAAGATAGTAGTTAGAATAAGAGGCCCATGAAACCTCCTTCCAACAGAAATGGGAGTTTTAAAAAAACACTATTAACCATTTTGAAAAAAGTTAAATTATTTTACACTTGTGTCTTATGAATTGAGTTACAGAAACCAACTAGTTACACTGACAAAATAGTTCTTAAGCATTTATTTATCCAGAAGAAACTGACCTGTCTAGTCTCACTTTCTATTATCACTTTTATCAAGGACAGTTAGTCAGCATTGCCTAAATAGGCAAAGGCCTTTTATTTGTCACTGAAAGGCTCTGTGTTCTCTCAAGAGACTTGAAATTGTCAGTATTTAGTCTTATTTCGGAAACTGAAGGTTGGGCTGGTAATACTTCATTACTAGGTTAAAGTAAAACCTTTGCAAAATAATGATTATGCAAATTAAATTATATTCTCTCTTAATTTAGGGGTCATGAAAATTATGAATTCCTTCAAAGCACCTTCAAGTTGTAGATCTATGTGTTGTAGTCAATGCTGTAGGCAAAAGCCTAGATATTTTTACACAGGCCAGTGAGGCCAGACTTTAACATTTCTTTCCTGTGGGCTCATTCCTAGTCAACAAGAAAATATGAGTTCCCCCAAGACACACAGTTCCTGTTCTTTAACGAGCATGCCCTTAGCAACCACCTGACAGAGAAGCTCATTTCCTAAGCAACCAGCTGCTCCCTAATTCCCTGTAATTCTTCTCAAGAAGTAAACCTAACTGGCAGCAGCACTGCACACCGCTCTTCCTGCCCTCCTCACCACGGGTGGCAGGTGCTGGCCGTACCGCAGGGAAGCTTCCACTGCAGGCAAATTCTTGACATATTTTAAAAGAGAAAAAAGGAGATACAAATCAGGAATCTTCCTATTTCTCTTGTCTCTCAGTCTATTTATGTATTTGTAAATGGCCAGAAACAAAAGTATTTAGTGGTCTGAATGCAAATCAAAAGCTTTGGGGATGTAAACAAAAGAGTAGTGTCTGTCTCAGTACCCGGAAGCACGTTAGTCTGCAAATGTCTCCCTTCTCACCCAGGGCTCTTGAATAGCTGTTTTCTGTTTCTTCATGCAGACATTTGCTAAAGTATTTGGTTATCTATTTATTTATTCTTATCTTGAAGAAGCAGATTCTGCTAATTGTTCATACGATGTTCCTTCCTTTCTCTTTTAGAAAGAGAATTCCAGTTTTGTTAGGAGTAGCTTGATGCTTAGTTTAAATCTATCCTTCCCAGGATCCTTTGTGATTATAATGGCCATGTGACTACATTCGGCTATTCCCTCCTCCCTTCCTATGCTTTGCCAGCAGTCTTAGGCAGTCGGTGACCTTGAGGATATCAGATGGTGTTAAAGGTGAAAAGGCAGATACAGAGTAAAATTCTGGTTGTCTGTAAACTACAGAATCACATCAGTCCCCAACTGCTAACCCTTTAAATGTGTGTTTGTGTAACTCACTATGGGTTTTCTGTTATGTGCATCGGAACTTAATGATAACAGACACCAAGAGAACAAGAAGCAAAGAAGGGGTGGATAACTCTACCTTGCAGTTAAACACACAAGGACTGTACAATTCTTCGAAGGTGACACAGGCAAGAGAAACAAAATGGGACTAGAAACTTACCATGTGTTGAGAAGATTAAGGAGAAAGGACAACAAAGGCAAGGTCCACTCTGATTAGATCTTGGAATGGAAAAGGACATTAGCAGCAAAACTGATGATATTGAAATAAACCTACAATCTCAATGCTATATTGTACCAAGATTAATGTCTCAGTTTTGACAAATGTACCATGTTATGGTAGATGTTAAAATGAGAGAAGTTAGACGAAGGGTATGTGGGACCTCTCCTTACTGCTTTTGCAAAGTTTTCATAAATTTAAAGTTATTCAAAATTAAAAAGGTTTAAAACTACACAATTACAGGGAACTCATAATTATAAGTTAGAAGTTAACAGATTAATAGGTAAAACACAGTTATGACACTGCTGGGAAGGAGAGCAAATAGGAACATGTGGTGCTAGTTAAGAGATTAAAGGTAAGTGCAGCCTAATTCCTCCTCCTCTATGATTTCCTGCCCTCCAGTCCAGTCACAAACTTTGTCCCTTCTAGAACCATGAGAGGAGAGATCTAGCTCCCTGGCTTATTTTGCTTAAGTCTGTATCTCTTTTCAAGAGATCTTAACTCTTAACCTGAACCATAATTAGTAGTTAATCGATGTTTAGTGAAAAGTGGAAGGATTTTTTTTATCACATGAGGGAAAAATCGTGAAAAGGAAAGTTCATGAATTCAGAGGATTCTGACATTGTGGGCTTCTCTACCTAGACTACACCTTTAGATTGTATCACAGCCTCTGACTCTCTGCACTCCATCTCAAAACCTCAGCTCTGAGCAAACCTAAGGATTTACCTTCTCTCCTTCTTACCTATTTTAAGCATCAATCAAATCATAATTATACAATGTTAAGTGAAATATTTTCTTAATCTCTAAGCATTTCTTTTTCTAGTGACAGTAAAACATATTTTATCAACTTCCCGCATTCCTCCTCTGACTATTACGGAATTTCCTTGAAGTTGTCTGGTTTGATGTTGTGTATCTAACCTTCTTCACCTGGTCTTCTTGACCTTAGCAGCCACTGTAGTCCCTCTGCCCACTCCATGGAGTTGGCGTGCTTCTCCACCCAGGTCAGATGCCTTGCCTCTGGGTTCATGTCACAGGCTATGAATGCATTTATTGTAACAATATCTGTTCTGTTCTATAATCGATCATTTGCATTTCTGACTCTTGCAATAGAATGTAACCTTCTTAAAGGCAATGATTTTGTATTAATGCCTACCACAATATCTGACACATATATCCTCAATAAAAATTACATAAGAATAAAAGTATGAAAGAAGCAATGAAGGAAGCAAGAAAACAAAGCATTATGAAGATAGCTAGAAAATTTCTCAGAAGATAGATTTTGGCATATCTTGTTTTCAAGCTATCTGAAACATGTCCTCTAGGTCTCAATTTGATGCCAACCTCATATCTATACCTGTCCTCCTTTCCCATCCCATTGCTGTAGTCCAGTTTTCCTCTGGTATACTCCAAGGAACCACTTACTGAAGGATATTTATGTGGATAAAGTACACAATATTATAAAATCTGGAAGCCTTATATTCTCTAAGAAGCCTGTAGCCATACACCATTTTCATGTCTTTTGGTTTGCCTCATCTTGCCTTTCTCTATAAATCTGATACTGATTCTCTGGGCCTGAGTCAGATGTTAATTCACCTCACTGCTATTTCTCATTTATCCTCAGCTAAATGCCCCTACAAACTTGAATAACTTGACTCTTTCTGGCCAGTGTAGCCCTGACGCAGCTGGAGATACAAAGGTGCAGCTTCTGTCACCTGATTGCTTAGGGGTCACAGTGAGGGCTCAGCAGAAGCAGCAGCTGTCAGGCTCCAGTGTGTTTGTCTTGCATGCAATCTTCTAAGATCCACTTGCAAACAGAACTCCTGATAACCAAGTCATCAGCTCTTCCAACAAACCAGGATGTGCTTGTTGTCAAGCTTAGACCTTTGCTCTTGTGCTCTTGCTCTATGAAAAACTTGGAATAAGGTCTAGGTTAGCAAACACTTTAATAAAGCTCTCCTTGGTGAACAAGTACTTAATATTTTCATGTTAGAATGAAAGGTAAAGGTTAAAAGCCTCAGATTGCCCTAGCTCCAATTCTCCTTAGAAAATGTTGCAGTTTATTCTTAGCTTATTTATGTGAAGCAGACACATAAGCAAGTTCATTTTGATTCAAACTCGCCATGCATTCACAGTTCATTTTTGGAAGAAAAAAAAAACTATTAATAGAAACAGTGTAGTCTAGTGACAAGATAATTGCTGTAGTGATTGTGCAATTAACAGTTGTTAATACCATAAAAACGTAACTTTAATCAGAATTTAAGTTTCTTTTTGCTGTGGTATTACCCATAACTTTATGTTGCCTCCAAGTTGTATTTAAGATGATGGTGAACAGTCAGATGAAGATGTCTCATAGATAATTAGACTAAAGTGTTGGAACACAGTTAAGAGGTCATAACTATAGAATGAGTTTAGAAGTCATTCAGAACAGTGAGAATTGAGCAAAAGGTTGATTATGGAGAACAAGAAAGCAAGGTTGTAGAAAAGGTCAGCTGTTAAGACAAAAAATAATGGAAGTCTATGAAAGGAGAAATTCATCAGAAGGAAAATTTTAGGAGAGCAAACAGAGTCCTATCATTAAGATCAAAAAGTATGACTTTCTTCATAGCAATCAGTCCCTGATATAAAAATGTTCTATAAACATTATACAATTCTGTGTGTGTGTGTGTGTGTGTGTGTGTGTGTGTATGAAGGGGTTAACAGGATGTTTAAAAGGGTATTTCAGCTGAAGCACATTTCAATTTTATGTGCTAAAGACAAAAATTAAATTAAAAATTATGATGATCAAAGTCAATGAAAGTTTAGTACTCCGTTCATGTATAATCCAAAATGCATACACCTGACCTATTTTTCTCTGCTTAGAACTGGTTCAAGAATGCACACTTTTTTCATCTCCTGGTTCTGCCATCCAGCATCTGGCACTCAAGATGACAGAACAGCTAGCTGGCTGTTCAGATGGCATCAAGCTACGAATGTGGGAAACTACAAAATTCATTCCTCCTCAAGTTCCAGTGGTGAGAACCAATCTCCTGGACCTTCGTAGATGCAGGATAAGTGGACAAATAAAGGTTCCAGCTGGGCATCTCTGTCAGACAAATACAGTGTAAAGGAGACCATAACATTTTTTTGCTGGATGATTATCTCTGAAATGAGTTAGGAATTTTGTTTTGTTTAGTTTGTACAATAGTTCAGAGTAGGAAAATTACATTGGCCTAAAGTGCTGTCAGAGGAGATGAAAAAGAGAAATGAGGATTAATTAAGAATTTCCAAACATAAGCCATACCAATTAAGTGGTACAATGTCAAGCAATTCCTCCGACCTCTGTTATTGAACTAGCAGAGTAAAAATTTCTTAGTTTCTTGATCTTGATACTATTAGTAAAAATGAAATAAATTGTCTGTTGGAGTAGAATTAACACTTTCAGTTCATTATAGTTACTGAGTTACTAAAATAGATTCTCCTCCATTTGGGCAAAATGTTGGCTCTTGGGGAATGGGGGCAATTATCAGCCTATAATGAAAACATTTGGCATTCAGTCAGCCTGAAGCTGTAGGAAATAAAGTACTAGAATAGACAGCACTGAACTAATTTTTTTAAATTTCCTAAGAGTAAGACAAAGCTTTTTTGATACAGGAAATAACAGGTTTTCTTCTGTTTGTGTTACATTTAGATACAGCACTCATCAGAGTTTACTGTTGTAAAAGAATTCCAATATCTACATATTGATACCATCTCAAAATCAAGGGGAAAAAACCCAAAGACACAGTGTTCTCAGAAACAATGAAAATAAACTAAGGAAAGATGAAGATGGCTGGACTCCAAAGACTGTTCTCCAACTAGATTCAGTGGACGTAGAATGATGCTTGAAATTTCAAAATAAAATTAGAATCACTAAGTTTTAATAAGAACAGACAGATTTTGCTCCATCAGTAAATGTTTTTAATGAAATTTAGCAAGCAATTGCAGTAAAATTTCCAAGGAAGATTAGAAATTTTAGAAATCAAATTTACAAATTAGAATTTAAATTTTAAAAATTAAAGTTAAATATTTAGAAAAACAATTGAGAGGTAATTGTCTTTTCCACTCAATGTCAAGTAATACACTTCCAATTAAAAGAAAATTCAGTGAAAATGCATGCCTAAGAAGATGGAAGTCATGTGGAATGAGTACATGACATCCACTCTGGGGAGTTCATTTCCCATGTGGTCATCCAGACCACAAGATGCAGAGGAGGAGGAGTTCATAAGCTCATTTCTTACAGTTACTTCGACTCTTTTTTCTTTCTCTCAAAATCTCTGACCAAAGTCTACACTAAGTGTAATGTCCTTTAGTAACTCATATAGAGTTTTAAGTACAGACAAGAAAAAAAAAACGCAAGTAAATAAAAAATACTGTTTTCATAATTTGTTTTATTATACCTTAGAAATGTAGTAGTGTTTTTTTTATGTGAAAGTTACACTTCCACCACCAACAGCCAATCAACAGATTTGGCTTTTGTACTCTGCGTGAGACAACTTAGTTTGTCTACCACTCCCTGTGTCTTTTGCCAATAACTTAACTTTCTTTATGCCTCCATTTACACATCCATAAAGTGGAGATAAGGAAAATGTGTGCTCCCTTGGTGGATCTTTAAAAAAATCTGTGTAAAGTAAAATATGTAATTCATTCCATAACTAACACATACAATTTGCATAGTAAACGCAGCAGAGTTATTGTCCTTATTGCTACACTTGTTAAGATCTATGTGCTATTTCACAAAGTGCCAGCCATCTAAAAGTGTTACCTGAATTAGTCGCTAGAAAGAGAAAACATCAAGCCAAATGATTACTGAAGAGTTACCCAGGGTTGGGGGGGTCCTTCCTGGAATGCCACTTGGTCTACGATGTTATTAAAGTCATTAGATTTATGAAACTTAACTGAGCAATGCATTGATGAGTGATATGTCAACAGTGAGTCTCATTATTTAGAAAAGTTTTAAAACTAGATAACAAGCGGTTGTCCCTGGACATGTCTGATAGCTGTTTTCAAAAATAACAAGTAAAAGAACCCCCACAGGGAACCCTGAAGTTCAGAACCACAGGCTTGTATCAAACAAAAGCCCATATATTCTCTGGCTGTTAGTCATGTCCAGGGAGCACATCAAGGTCTGCTACCTCTGGGAAATAACAAGTGACAGCCACATGCAGGTTGAGGTGTGACAGAATGAGTGAATCATGACAGGATGAAAGCTGATAGCATCCTTCATAATGTTGGGGGAGGTTAACTGATGACTCAGAGGTGGCAAGGTACCATCTGAGTCTCCCAGTTCATCACTAGTGTAAAATCCTGCCCACCATTCATCTCCCCCAAGTAAACTTCTGAAGCAATTTCTGAAAATGGAGTTAGTGATGGTATGTCTTTCTTTTTACATAAACACAGTCTAAAATATTATGTAATTTATATTCCATCATATTTTCTAGCTCACATTGATCAATGTTGGCGAACAATATTAGAAATCTTACCACTTAAAGAGCGTCTTGCTTGCTTTATACGAAAACAGACAACAGCTGATGATTTTGTAACTAGTCCACCAAAAGAAGTGAGTTAAAATGTTGTCGGATCTTTATTTTTTTATTCATGTGTCCTGGTATACTAGGGGGTAATAATTTTCTGACCTTGTGATTTCACAGACATCTACACTTTTGGAAAATCACTGTTTATCCCAATGAACTCAGACTACTGATGTAAACTCTGTTTACTCTGATGTAAACTCTGTCACACAGCTTGATATAACAACCACCCTGAGAGTTTGGCAGATTTAGAAACAACAGGAGAATGAGGAATATGGACTTAGTCTTACTGATAATCCAGAGCAAAAATCCAAAACTTCATGAAAGCCCAGAAACCAAAACATCCAATCGTAACTGAGTCTTTGACCTTAAAATTTTTAGTGTTTTTTGCAACATTACACCTCCTTCCCAGCACTCCTCCCCCTACCTTCCCATTCAAGGAAGCCCCACAGATACGTTAAATTTTTTTTAAAAAGGGAAGTGGAATTTTAGTGACTATGTAGTAAGATTTTAGAGAAGCAGATATTCTGGGACATGTGGCAACCAAATGCTTAGATGGTTTTTAAAGATATTCAGGTACTGACTTGTCTTCCTACCCAATTAACCTTGCTAGTTCTGAATCTGATTCATGAACCCAGAAAAATGGATAAGCTTAAATAATTCCTCAAAGAGAAGCACATGGATTACTCATGTTCATAACGAGATAGAAGCTTAACTAGAAAAGACTAGGAAATAGCAAAAACTGAGCATCTTTTCCATCCTCAGAATGATCCTAAGCCTTCAGGAATGCCACATGCAAAGGAATATTTCCAATATTCTACCTTTATAACTACCTCGCTTCATTTAGGTTCTGTACTCTTGGAAAAGAGGAGGAGGAGAAAGGGAGACAGAGAGAGAGAGAGAGTTAGTTTCTGTCGATTTATAACTCAATCTGCTGCACTGCATATTTACCAATAAATTGACTGTTACATCTGATGGAAGTTTCCATGTTTTGGGTCTGTTTTGCAAAATACTTAGTAAATATAATTTTAGCACCATGGATTAATACACAGGTGTTTCAAATGCAGGAGGCTTCTTGCTTCCAGAAAACATCTTGATTGTGAAGAACTATGTCACCTCATTAATTTTAACCCTAACTCAACAAATCTATTAATTCCACATGTGCACCACTCCTCACCTCCACTGCAGCCTGAGGACTAGAAAGAAGTAAAGCAAACACTAGGATTGCTAAGTTCAGGTTTTCTCTGACTTAACAGTTTTGTAAAAGTCATATGACTATTTTGTTCTGTGTTTAAATTCCTTAGACATTTGCAGTTTAAACAGAAAATACCAACACAATATAATGATCTTCACATATAAGAAAATGTAATGTCTAAAACACTAAGTCTCTAGTACATGCAATCATTTTAGCTATTACAGTCATGAGAAATAGCATATTGTATTCGATGTATAAAGTCGAGCTTGCAGAAAATATAAATGTTACATTTTTAAAAGTAAGTGGCAATTGAAGTAAATGCTCTTGGTTTTCTGGTTCCTTTTAGAAGCATTGGTGTAAAATGACCCTTTCCAAATTGTTAACATAACAGGGATTGGAAGAGTGTGATATGCAACACAATTAATGGAAGGGGAAGACTCTATCCAGAGAAATATCATCTGCTAAAGGAACTTGCTGAGTCTAAGGGGATGAAAAGCAATGATGAACAGAAAGGAAAGTAGATTGGAAAGGTGAGTTACGTGGCTGGCATTGAGCGCAGCACTTTCTGAGTTATTCTATTTAACTCTCAAAAATGCCATGAGTTGGTCATGATAGTCTATAGGTTGACAATTGAAGAAACGCAGTCAAGGAAAGTCAATCATCAAAGTTCACATAGTAACTGATAAAGTGAGAGTTTGACCTGGATTTTCACATCCACTGATGGAACCAGGAAGACAGATGGTTGTGATTCTGAGAAGTTTTAAAGATCTATAATTTTATTGACATTTTTAACTAATGTTAGAGTAAGAATGATAGGATTGATTTAAAAACTCAGTTAAGATTTCCGGAAAGATGGTGGAACAGTAAGCAGCAGAGGAAACAGTCTCTCTGAGAGAAACAGTTCAGATGCTGGAATACAACATCATGGAGAGGACAAGAAGGAAGGAAGTGGGTCCCCTGGACCCAGGAAGAATCTAAAATATGAACTGAAGCCCACAGAGAGAATAAAAAGAAGAATTTAAATGAAGAAGAAGGTGGTGGCTGACAGTGCATTAGGCTGGAGCCGGACTCACCCTGCAAGAGGAGCTATTGAGCCTGGGACACAGTTGTGGTCACGGTCCCAGTCATGGTGCACCCGAGGTCTCTGCAGAGAAGCATGGGAATGGAAGAGAGTGGCAGACGCAGAGATCTGCACTGGCTGGTGGTGAGCACAGGGGACTTGATCCACCCACAGGAGACAGGGATTGACCAGGAGCCATTTTGGAGTCGGGCAGAATAAGCCAAGGGCCAGGACTGCTGCTGGCATCTTTCAGTAGCTCCAGATGATGGGGGGACCCGAGGAAGTAGCTTGGACCAAGTACAGCTCCCGTTCACATTTCAGACATCTTCAGATCACATAGATTCCCAAGCAGCTTAGATCTACTGGCTGTGGCCAGTTCTACTCCCATGCAAACTCTGGGTAGACCAGTACCCAGCTCAGGGCAGAGGCACGGGAACCCACCGTCAGATATATGTAGCCAGCACTGGTCAGGAAAGTTGAACAGTCTTGCTTTGGAGAAGTTGTGGCCAGTGCTAGAGGTACCTGGGACTACACTACCCATGTGTGTGGAAGAAATCAGGAATATGCCAAGATGAAGAGGGAGAGGGCAATCTCTGGTGTCCAACCCAAGCAGCACAAGTCCAGGAGAGGTAAACACAGAGGAGATCAGGAGTCACACACCTGAAATGTCGGAAGTGATGTCAACTGAAGTAAACAAACAACTTCATGAGGCTACAAGAGAAATTAGAACAGAAATTCTATCCCAGGTAAAAGAAGAAATGAAAAACATAATAAAAGAATTGCTAAACATCTCTAAAGAAGACACAGATAAAAAAAATAGAGGAGCAAAGGAAAATGAGGGAAACCATGAATTAACAATATAAGAGAGATTAAGAATGCATGAAACAGATTCAAAGAGATATCCAAGAAATTAAAAGCTCCACTGAAAGCTGGCAAAATCACTTGAAAGAAACTGAAGACAGACTTTCAAACCTTAAAGACCGGTTTGCAGCCTGTGATCATGAAAGGAAAGATCTCTTAAAACTAACAAGGATTCAGGAAGTAACAATTCAACAGCTGGTGGACAACTCAAAGAAACATAACTTAAGAATTAAAAATGTGAGTGAAAAGGCAGGGGTCAAGACAAATGACATCAGGACCCTATTTACAGAAATAATTTCTGAGAACTTCCCAAGCATGGGAAATGGAAGTGAAATTCAAATAAGTGAGGCATACAGAACTCCAGCTAGCCATAACCAAAACAAATC